>JASDQU010739633.1:230731-251847 GCA_032191745.1 Picea mariana
ACCCTTATAAAAAAAAATCCAAGTATTTTGGAGAATTGGACTCAAACAAGATTTCACTAGGCTCTAATAATACTTCAAATCCATAGGAATTAAGCAAATTTGCCATTTCAAATATCTCCAATGCAAGAACTTTCTTAGAAACATGGTACCTAGACTTAATCCTAATGCATAATATTTTAGGTTTGGATGCCTTGGTGGGCCTGGGGTTCCATGGCTTAAGTTTGTTAGACACTTGACTCTTGCTAGAAGCATATTGCATCAGATTTTTGCCTGCATGAGGAATAGGGAAACCAAGAGAATTTAAGGATACAATGAGTTGTTATGAGAAAGAGTCCAATATCTCAAAATCTCAATATAATGACACATGGAATAATCAAGTAAGTACAAAGGGAATTAAAGAAAATGAGNTTGCCTGCATGAGGAATAGGGAAACCAAGAGAATTTAAGGATACAATGAGTTGTTATGAGAAAGAGTCCAAGATCTCAAAATCTCAATATAATGAAACATGGAATAATCATGTACATACAAAGGGAATTAAAGAAAATAAGATTGAGAGAACACCAAGTGACCAAATTAATACAACCACATTCACTCTCATGTTTCTCCATGGTAGGATGCATCAAGTCCACAAAGCTACGAGTCTATGATAGTTGAATATGATGTGGACTAATGATCAAATTTCTAACGAGATCTATCTCGGGAATCCTTATAGGATCCATGTCTTGTGTTCTAACACCTCCTATATAATAAGACCCATTTCTCATGTACTAACACCTCCCATATAAGAAGAGCTATGCATATTTGATATGGATAGAGGAGAAAAGTAGTGAGGGAGCGACCCAAGTCCAGTACTCGAAGTAGAGCCAATGGAACCTCCCTCTAATATTATAATAAATGGGACATCTAAAGATGAGGTGCTCTTGCATCCGACTCAATATATTGCAATTGACGCAATTGACAAATCCTCTCTAATGAGGAATGTGATGATTTACTCAATTGGGAGTTGGTGAGAGAAAACCCTAAACTTGCTAAGAGAAATCCTAAGGAAATGCATCCAATGTCTTTGAGTATAGGAAAGTTTGACTATAAGTTCATCCTTCAATTGTATGAAGTGCTTGAAGTAGAAGGCCATCTTAGGGTCAAGTCCCTTAGGGGGTTTTCAATTGACCTAGATGTATTGTTTGTGGATATCCTCTCTATTCACCTTGTTCAAGGAGCTAGAATGTGACCGGTGGGATCCAAGGAGTATCTATAAGGGGGGAAACAATCAATAGGGATGCCAAAAAACTGAAATAACAAAGAGACCTTAGAGGACCAAATTGCCTCATCCTAGAGGGGATTGTAGAGGCAATCTATTTTGATGAATAAAGATCCAATAAGGGGTATATCTCCCTCCATTTGGTCGAGTCTCCTAAATTTCGAATCCTATGGAGGAAGGAGACAAGTGTGGAAATAGTTTTGAAGCACAATGGATGGGCCTTGTTGCTGATCAATCTCTCTCCTAGAAGGAAAATTCCTAACCTTGACGGGAGAACCTAGGGGAAACTCTTAGGCAAGCCACCCACTGTCACCTTGGTGGCCTTGCTCCACTCTTTAGACTATCGGAAGGGTATCCTAGTCAAGGGGGGAATCCCTAAAGGTCAAGCTAACCTATGTTGCTGAGTAAGAAAGAGAAGCTCTCTAACTTGGCTTAACGAAGACTTGGGCAACTTGACACTACCCTCTCTCAAGGTAAAAAGGGAAACTTAAGTGTGAATGAACAGTGGATTAAATTACCAATTGTGAACAATATCAAAATGTGTTTAACTTAGACGAGTGGTCATTCAAGATTATGCTTTGGAAATTGAAAATGAAATCTTGCTGCTCAATGCATCATATACCATGAAATGCTATAAGGATGTGAAACATGATTCCCAGTCAGAGGTGGAATATAGGTATTGATAGTTCCCTTGATGGCTCATCAACGTATTCTCCAAATATAGAAAAACATTGATAAACTCCAAATGATTCTCATGTCTTCTACCCTTTTCATTTTATGGAAAAATTAAGGAACCTGTTGATTCTTCAAAAGTTTGTGTGGGAATACATATTCCCAAATGGCCATGGTTGAAGGATAGGAAGCACTTTGGGATGTTCTAGAATGGGTGAAAGAAAAATTTGAAATCAATTTTCCATTCGAAACAAGGCTACTTACTTTTCTCTTCATGTTTTGACTTCTATATTTCTTCAAAAACCAAACTTACAACAACAACTAGAATGTGTTTTAAAGTTGGGTCATGGAGGCGACACTTCAACAAAATTTGAGATTGAAGTTTACATGGAATTTTTGAATGATTTGTCATTGGATAAACATGCTAGAGTTGTTGGCAATGAATATGAGAATATTTTGGAAGAAGGGAATAACATCAAGAAGGGAATAGGTTTAGCGTGGAAGTGTTTAATTTCCTAACACTCTTGAGATTCCATTTTCACCTTTAGGTACTTGAGGAGGAATAAACCAAAGGATTACCTGCATGCAACACTTGGGTTTGAACCCCAGTTCTAATAATTCCCATTCCCCTAAAATCTCTAGATGTAAAACATAAAAAAAAACTAGGTCAGTGAAAGCCTATCCTATAAGTTGACTTGGTGTAAATAAATTTTCAAGACGTTCTTGGGAAACCTTAGAAGGGACCTAACAATAAGAGTAGTAAACATGAGTGGTGATAACAATTTGGTATAGATTTTGAACTTAGTTTCCAGTGATGAAGGTTTAGTGATTCACTTCTTGGGTTCGAACCCCGGTTCCAATAATTCCCATTCCCCTAAAATCTCTAGATGTAAAACATAAAAAAAAACTATCTCAGTGAAAGCCTATCCTATAAGTTGACTTGGCATGAATAAATTTTCAATATGTTCTTGGGAAACCTTAGAAGGGACCTAACAATAAGAGTAGTAAACACGAGTGGTGATAACAATTTCGTATAGATTTGGAACTTAGTTTCCATTGACGAAGGTTTAGTAATTCACTTCTTAATATTCCTCTCTATCGTTGCTCCACTCTTTAGACTATTGCAAGGGTATCCTAGTCAAGGTGGGAATCCCTAAAGGTCAAGCTAAGCTATGTTGTTGAGTAATAAAGAGAAGCTCTCTAACTTGGCTTAACGAAGACTTGGGCAACTTGATACTACTACCCTCTCTCAACGTAAAAAGGGAAACATAAGTGTGAATGAACAGTGGATTAAATTACCAATTGTGAACAAGCTCAAAATGTGTTTAACTTAGACAAGTGTTCATTCAAGATTATGCTTTGGAAATTGAAAATGAAATCTTGATGCTCAATGCTTCATATACCATGAAATGTTATAAGGATGTGAAACATGTTTCCCAGTCAGGGGTAAAATATAGGTATGATAGTTTCCTTGATTGATCATCAACATATGACCTTTGCATTGATATTTTTATGGTCATTAAGACATTAACATAATTGAGGTGCCTAGCTTCCCAATAGAACTAATCTTTGTCCATAAATAGAGGCATTTTTCAAAATGTTGTGTTATTTTTTAAGGGAATTCAAATGCATAAAATTAGTAGGCTTGTGACAAAATTAATGAAGTGAAATTGGAACGTAATTATGAGAATGAAAGGGAAAGAAGTTGGAAAGATAAAAATGAATCATATTTAGGAGAAAACCATTGTGCAAATTTGTGTGCCTTTCTCCTCTGCAAATCCATGTGCCCTAGCCTCCTCCCGTGTTCCCTCCTCCCATGCACCTATACCTCCTTCTCCTCCTTCTCCTGTCCTCCTCTCCCTTCCACTCTACTTGTAAATGATCGTGCCCTAGCTTCCTCCCATGTGCCTCTCCCTCCTTCTCCTCCTTCTCCAGTCCTCCTCTCCCTTCCACTCTGTGTGCAAATGACCATGCCCTAGCCTCCTCCCGTCTACCTCTCCTCCTTCTCCCATCCTCCTCTCCCTTCTGTGTGACTATGTATAGTGGTGAGTGCGAGCAGGTTTGCGGTGGGCGAGTGTAGTGGCCGTGTGCAATTTGAATTTCCTTTTGTTTGTATGTTGTTTTAATTTTCGTTTTAATTTTTTGTTCTTTTATTATTTATATATTATATATATTAATTATATATAATTAATATATGTAATATATATTATATATATTATTTATATATAATATATAATTAATATATATATAATATATTATATATATAATATATATAATTCCTAACACACTAGTCCCATATAAATGCATTAAACCCCTAATAGAAGGCATAGGAACATTTTTCACTAATAAATCAAGTTCAATAATCATGGCCAATCAACCGTGGGTTAAAAATTTCTACAAGGCCTTAGATATGTCTAGGGTCCCAGGTTTCCCCATGATATACCTAATAAATATGATAAAAGGCTTCCAAATTTTTTAGTAAATAATGTAATCACGGTCGAAGAACATATAGAGTATTTTAATAGTAAGCCCGATGAGCATGATATCCCTAGGGATCATGAACATGTTGTCATAAAATTACTAGAAATATCATTAGATAAAGAAGCTAAGTCATGGTATAGAAACCTAGAAAATGGTAGATTAAAACATGGTCATACTTCCATGATGCCTTCATGAAAAAATGGGCTATTAGAAAGGATGGTGAAATGTTGTTGACTCGACTCCATGAGATTAAGAATAAATAAATGAAATGGTGAATGAATTCGATGATAGGTTTAGGAAGTTGATTGACAAATTTCCTAATAAGATTAATCCCAAAGATGATGCCATTCTTTTATAATACACAATTCCATATGAGGCTTAGTTTGGAATCATGTTAAGAGATAAGTTCCCTGCCACCTTATAGTCATCTTAATATTGGGCTACCAAAATTGAAGAGAATATTCTTTCTACTAAAGTATATCCTTAAGGCTCCTCAGGGGAATCCACTTAGAAGGAAAAAACCAAACCTATAACATTGAACATAGTTGATCCTACCCAAGATCCCATAACCACCCTAACCCAAACGTTTGAGAAGGTTACCTTCAAGATGATTCAAACATAGACTACTCTCTTGAAGAAAATAACAAGTATAGAGAAGGATACAGTACAACAAGCTAATTTTCCTCCAAGATACCATTAGAACAATTATCAACTAGGAGGAAATAAAGGGTGGAATAAAAATATACCTCCCTCGAAACAAAGAGTGCCAAATCCTCTCACTCCTGCTAACATGTTCAACCAAGAGGATGTTTCTCGGTGCTTAATTACCTTGCAACAAACCACATAATGAATGGGACTCTCCCCAAAACCAATGGTTTGTAAACAATGAAGACTCTAGTGGCCCTGAAAGTTTAAATTTTGTTGAAGACCTTGATTACATATATAACATCCAACAAAAAACCCATCTGGTCAAAAGAAGTGTTAACATTGCTAGGTTTATGAGGATGACCATGTTGAACTCTATAGGTGAAGAAGCCAAAAAAAATCTTAGGAAAGATAAATACATTTAATACATGAGAAGGAATAAATCCCTAGAGATTTTACAACCCAATGATTTTGAGCCACAAAGAAAACCATGGCGTAGGCCACCTCTACCTTTGAATACTAGTCCCCTTTCAAATCTAATCAAGATTCCCTCACAAATGGACAAGGTGAAGAAGTATCTTAATCTAGAAGTAACAAAAGATATTATTTCCCTTTGTCCAACATGGAAAGCCTATTTACCTAGCTAGAGTGGATTCCATAAAGAAGATTCATTTCCTAGATAGTAGAAAGTCCCTATGGTCATTCTTTGGTAAAATAAATTTTACTAGGAGGTTCATTCCAAATTTCACTAATATCATTAAACTAAGGAGTATATCATTGAATACATATTGTTCATTCAAAGGAATGATGATAGTTGAAAATCATTTAAGAAGATTAAAGAAGCTATTGTGTCATCCCCTATCCTAGTTATCCAAGGTTATTCCAATGATTTCATCATATTTTCCTTCACTTCAGAAGATACAACTCTTAGTATACTCTTGCAAAAGAACAAAGATAATATGGAACAACACCATTGTTTTTACAAGTAAAAATCTTAGGGATGCAGAACTGAAGTACATCGTTATTGAAAAGTAAGCTTATGCTCTTGGTCAATCATTAAAACATTTCAAAATTTATGTCGGGAAGTCCAAAATTGTAGTCTATGTCCCTTACCCAACTGTCAAAGATGTCTTAGTAGAATAATATTGTTTACGAGTCATAGGGAAATGGGTGTCAAAGACTCTTATGAACTAGACATTAAAACAACAAAAATTATAAAGGGACGAGGTTTCGCTAAAATGTTGATGGAAGGAAACTAAGGTTTTAGCAATAGATAGTGTTAACCAAGTGAATGTTGTCCTAGATGAATTGGAAAATCTTGAGTGGTATTTAGACATTATTTATTATTTGAATAATATTTCAAATGCCTATTTGGAAATTACCTATTGCTAATATTTCATGTCCTAACCATTTGGTTGATCATAAAACAAGGGAATTGAGATTGAAATTTGTGAGATATTGTTTGAATCAGGATGGTCTTAGTTGGAAAAACCTTTATGGAATCATTCTTAGATTTGTCAATAAAGATGACGCTAAAAAAATAATAAAAGAATTACATTTGAGATATTTTGGGGGCCATTATGCAACTCACACCATTGCGAATAAAATCATGAAAGAAAGGTACTATTGGGATACATTATTCATAGAGGTTCATGTTTTGTCAGGGATTTCCAACCATGTTAATCATTTGCAAGGAAACTAGCCCCTAGCATGGTACCTAAGGTTTTCCTAAGGTAAACATTATTGAAAAAAAACATGCATAGCTAATCCCAAGGGGCTTAAGTGGATTTGATCTCGTGACCTCCTTGAACAATACAAATTCTTAGAATATATATATATTCTAAGAATTTGTATTGTTCAAGGAGTTCACGAGATCAAATTCACCTAAGCCCTTTGGGATTAGGTGTGCATGTTGTTTTTCAACAACGTTTACCTTAGGTACCACTCCCCTATTCAATTTCCTATGTTGTGTGCCTCACTCAATGTCCCTATTGGTTTAGGCACTATAATATGTACCAGTGAGTTTACATTCATTACCATATGAGCAATGTGAAGGGGTTGATATTTTCCTTGGAATATATATGTATGTATGTATGTATGTATGTATATGTCAATTGGCTTGAGTAATTGGGAGGAATATTGTTATCCTTCCCATCCAAGTTCAAATATCTCTAATGACATGTTGTGTTCTTCATGAAACAATTGTTGAGATAGTCTTAGCCCTGGATAATCTATTTTACCTTGGGTACCATCCTAAAAATGAGGGGAACTACCTAGGGGTTTCCTCGGGATAGGTATTTCACAGAAATAAACAAATAAACAAATAATAAAATTTTAAAAATTAATAATAAATATTAATATGTATGTATATGTATATGTATATTTCCTTGGAATAAAATATGTCCCACCATTAATTCCATAAGTGAGAATGATATTGTTGGTACATTTCCAAACCCATAAAAAATTTACCCTTGAAGATCCCTAATAGCCAATCAAATCATGAAGAATAAACATGTCAGTACAAAAATAATTTGAACCCAACTGGAGAGGATAGCAGTCCCTCTCTCAACAACTCGAGCTAAACCTGTTTGAATTGAATTTTGGTATATATATCCCAGGAAATCCTTGGGCTCTTCCCTTCATTATGAGGATGGTACCCAAGGTAAACTAAATTATTCATAGCTCAAGGCCATCTCAACATGTCACTAGAGAGAATAGAACCCAATGGGAACGAGAATGAACATTCATCCTAATCACCCAAGACATACTCAATTGACATGTGTGTTTGTACACACATACATTCCAATGAAAACTTCGCAGGAACACCNNCCCCCCCCCCCCCCCCCCCCCCTTCTTCCTTAGAATATTTGGATGGAGGGAAACTCAACTGCCAACCAAAGTAGTGGCTAGTAACCCTTAGGGACTTGATTGAATTTGAACCTATGATGTAAGGCCTTCTCATTGTAAACATGTTTTGGGTGGGTGGCTCATTTAATTTATATAACCCTTGGGGATACATACATATGTACAAACATACATAAATATGTTGGTGATTTATTAAATTGGGTGCAATTTTCATGAAAAGTAGAATACATGCTTAAGTGGTTGACACGTATTGGGATGCTTGACATTAATTTTGTTTGTGGTAGCTTTACTACTCTAGAGACCTATGTGAATTTTGACATGTGCACATAGAAGAATGTGTTGATGAAGAGAAGAAAATGAATAGACACCAAAAGGAGAAAGATTGACATGGGAGTTGAAGAGGTCAAATAGTTGAGAACCCAAAAGAAATTGTGGATCACAAAACTGACATAAATTAAAGGAACAATTATAAGATGACAATGATTTTGAATATTTGAAGGAACTAAAGTTGGACATGTTCCACGACTTGATGAGGTTGGGTACAACAAATGAAGAGATAAATACAATGTGCACAATAAGAGAAAGGTAGTGCTCAAGGAGAAAATGAATAAAGTAAAATAGTTGAGGTTTCCATGGTAGCCTAGCAACCCAACGAATCTTGTTATTTGATGGAGAGGCCATCGAGCCCATTGATGTTTCTACATAAAATGAATTAAAGAGACAAAGAGATTGAGAGACATTGAAGATTTGTCTTTACCTTAAGGTTTTCATGTTAAATATTTTCCATAAGATGATGAATGTTGTGTATTGTTGTGTGAATTTATGTTGTTGATGTAATTGTAGTTTTGTTTATGTACAGTAGATGATGAAGTATATAATTTTTCTATTGAATATGTGAATAGGTTAAAGAACTATTTTTTTTTTCCAAGGAACCCCCCGTGGAAAATCCTCTGAGTAATTTGCCATGATCCATGGATGGTAAATGGGGTAAACTCTCAACCTTGATTATGGGGCCTAACCCCAAGGGGATCAAGAGAGTCAAACACATGACCAACAACAAGCATGAAATATCTCATGTTTGGCTCTAGACCATTGAACTAACCCTCGGGCTAGGTTAAAGGACTAATTATTACAATGGCTAATTAATTTAAATTTGTTGTGGATTTGGTAAATGCCCTTGAATGTTATGGGTATAAAGTTTTCTTGTTGTGATTAGATTTGTGTTGTAAGTGGGGGGGGGAGGGTGTGTAAACCTTCCTGCACTAGTGTTAATAAATTTATTATAAATAACTTTAGAGCACATTTTCAACAAAACTTGAATAAGGAAATACTTATTTTGATATAACTACACAAGTTTTGTTGATACTCACTAAATGCAACTTAAGAATCAAGTACTAAAATTAATGCTCCTTTTATAGGAATAAATATGTCTCAAGGGAAAGACAAACCTTGTTTTTGGGGCTTGTTGGTGACCTTTTTGTAGTTTATTTGTGTTTATTAAAGATCATGCATGATAGACATCAATTGATATCTTAATCAAGATATTTAGGTCATAGTATTGTTTAATCGAAGCTTGTGTTTATGGAGACCATGCATCTGATTTATTTGTGTCTAAGATCACCCGTCCTTGGAGTTTGATGTCTATATGCTATTATTGTTTTGTAGATAAATAGATTGCTTAATATTAGTATATATATATGATGATACAAATGTACTTCAGGTTGAGACTTCATTGGAACTAGTTAAATATTGGTACTTTATTGGTTCTAGACAACATGGTAATGTTGGATGTTGAAAAAGTTCACATTTGAATGTAAAGGATGCTTTTAGGGGATAAATTTTTTTCATGGGCTAATTTTCCATGGTATTTCCAAAAGTGAGATTCATTATTTTAAAAATGATTCACCCAAATTCTATAGGATAAAATTATTTTACCTTAAAATTTGCCAAAAAATTATAAAAACTATATAAAATCCTTAGAAATTTGAATACTTTTACAAAAATATCGCCAATCGTTTATAGTTGGCATATGAAGGATTAGTAAGATTCGCCAAAGTTTCTACATTTTAAAATAAATTTCCATCCTTAAAATCATCCCTGAATGTAATTAAACTATTTATTTGAATATTAATAAAATGACTAGTTTTGTGTCTCGCTTCAAATTATTTACAAAATTTTGTTTTTATGTTGATTATGATGAACCAAAGTTTATTATCACGAAAAAACATGCATGTTTTTCTTTATATTGTATAAATTTAGTTTTCCATTTTGATCATTAATGATATTTTGGGGTAAACCATATCGCTTGAGGTATTGAAAAAATTAATGTTTTGATACTTCAAAGAACATGTATTCTATAAGTTGTGTTTATACCCAAGAATTAATGATGCTTCCATACAAACCTTATATTTTGAGGTATTGAAAATGTCAATATGTTACTACTTTAAAGAACATATAATCTATAGTTATGTTTATACTCGAGAAAAAACCTCTAACCATCCAATGTGCATAGATTAATAAATATAGAACAAAATTACATACAAACCAATTAATAAAGATGAACATCTTGTAGATGAGATTTATGATTAAATTAATTTATTGTATATCAACTTAAAATTATATATTACTAATTTAGTGCAAATTATGGAATACAAATTTAAAAACATAACTGAGTGGCTATGTATTTGCTTCATTTTAGAACATTATTTACATATTTTTATTACTATTTATTGTTTATTGAAAAATTATATTAAATATTTAAATATGTAGTAAACATCAACATCTGCGAATGTAGCCTAACTCATCACAATTATTTAAGGAAAATCATGCCACCTGAAATGACATGTTAGTGATCCGTAATGGGGAAAACTTCCACTCTTACCAAATGTCTCTAAGTCTTTCTGATGCAGGGGCATAAAAGGAAATTCATGATTTTGACCATGAGAAGCTCAAAATATTTACTAAAGGGGGTTGGTTCCCTTAATGTTTTATTTTGATTGTAATAATTAGTTTGAGAAGCCTATGGAACACATCCAGATTGAACCTGGTTGTGACAGGTGTGATTTTATTCCTAATTTTTAGAACATAGTGAGTGATTTGGGGATTTGTTGAGATTTGTTTGGGATCTGTGTAACACACCCGACCCCCGAGTTTCTTTCCTAGGGATGGGGCATCAAAATTCCATTCTCTTTAAGTGGTGAAATCCTTCATTCGAGGTCTCTATCACATTCCTCTCATCCATAGCTTTCGAACCATAGTCTCCATGCTCAAAACCGCACTCAGAACTGATGGATATACCTTTCTGAAGTTCTTTAGGAATTCATTGCTTGAGGGCCTCATGACGTTCATGTGAATCCACCTCACACATATTTCCTCCAGTTCCCTTCATCCATGGTGGAATTCCATGCATCGTCCAATCCCACGACTAGACTCAATCTTTGTCTAACAAGCAGGCATCTAACACATGGGCCAGTAGGAGATTCGACACTTCGGCGTTTCGGTGTTGAATGCCTCCTTATTTTCTATGTACGATATCTTTCAAAGTCCAGAAGTCCAGAATTCATGTGAGCTTTCCATGTGGTTTTGGCCTTCGAGCCTCTTGGTCTCTTTATAACACCACACCCAAAGTCCCGAAATCCTGAAGTTCCGGTCACTTCACCAACTATGTCTTTGTCTAGGTAGCTCATAACTAGGGCTGACATGTGGAAGGGGCCAGGGGTGACACTCATGAATCCATACATAATAACGACATGAAATTATCGACAAAATCCCTGACAATTATTATCGACAAACCAACCATGTTTTGTCAAGGATTTCCAACCATGTTAGTCATTTTCAAGGAAACTAGCCCCTAAAATACATACTAATGGCATAAAATTATCGATGAACTTTTTTCGTCGATAGCATAGAAAATTTGTCGCAAGATTATTTACATCCATTTCTCTTGCAACGATATCAAATGATGCCTAGGTTCATTTCATATTTGGCTTATCAACTTGAAATCTCAAATTGATACTTTGCAAGCTAGATGGACCTTCAGTCAAATACAAATATGAAACTTGGAATCATTAACATATCTACTAGAACATATGAAAAATAGGGTTTATGGTTTCCATGATGAATTGATGATGGAAGAAAGTGGGTGTGTGAGTAAAACTTGAGTCCAAAAACCCTCCCATATCATTAAGGCATGCCAATAGTCTATCCATGACAAATTTAAGTGCATACAAAAATCGTTTGAAAAAATTTCAATGTTGGCCCCATTCACAGGTCCATGTTGTCGATGTCTAGTCCTCGCCCAATTTTTGTTCCTCGTTCATCGTTCCTCGTTCCTTGATCATGGTGTAGTACCCAAGATCCATTATTTTTGTACAAAAATACATACTAATGGCATAAAATTATCGATGAACGTTTTTTGTCGATAGTATAGCAAATTCGTCGCAATATTATTTACATTCGTCTCTCTTGCGGTGATATCAAATGATGCTTGGATTCATTTCATATTTGGTTTATCAACTTGAAATCTCAAATTGATACTTCTCAAGCTAGTTGGACCTTCAGTCAAATACAAATATGAAACTTGGAATCATTAACTTATCTACTAGAACATATGAAAAATAGGGTTTATGGTTTTCATTATGAATTGATGATGGATGAAAGTGGGCGTGTGAGTAACATTTGAGTCCATAAACCCTCCCATATCGTTAAGGCATGTCAATAGTCTGTCCATGACAAATTTCAGTGCATACAGAAACTATTTGAAAAAAATTCAAAGTTGGCCCGATTCAGAGGTCCATGTTGCTGGTGTCTAGTCCTCGTCCAATTTTCATTCCCCATTCATCATTCCTCGTTCCTCATTCCTTGACCTTGGTGTAGTCCCCAAGATCCATTATTTTTGTACAAAAATACATACTAATGGCATAAAATTATCGACAAACTTTTTTTGTCGACAGTATAGCAAATTCGTCGCAAGATTATTTACATTCATCTCTCTTGCAACGATATCAAATGATGCTTGGATTCATTTCATATTTGGTTTATCAACTTGAAATATCAATTTGATACTTTGCAAGCTAGCTGGACCTTTAGTCAAATACAAATATGAAACTTGGAATCATTAACATATCTACTAGAACATATGAAAAATAAGGTTTAATATGGTTTCCATGATGAATTGATGATGGAAGAAAGTGGGTGTGTGAGTAAAATTTGAGTCCATAAACCCTCCCATATCATTAATGCATGCCAATATTCTATCCATGATGAATTTCAGTGCATACAGAAACTGTTTGAAAAAATTTCAACGTTGGCCCCATTCGCAGGTCCATGTTGTCGGTGTCTAATCCATGTGCTATTTTCGTTCCTCGTTTATCATTCCTTGTTCCTCATTCCTTGACCATGGTGTAGTCCCCAAGATCCATTATTTTTGTACAAAAACACATACTAATGGAATAAAATTATCCACGAACTTTTTTTGTCGATAGTATATCAAATTCGTCGCAATATTATTTACATTCGTCTCTCTTGCGATGATATCAAATGATGCTTGGATTCATTTCATATTTGGTTTATCAATTTGAAATCTCAATTTGATACTTTGCAAGCTAGCTATACCTTCATTCAAATATAAATATGAAACTTGGAATCATTAACATATCTACTAGAACATATGAAAAATAGGGTTTAATATGGTTTCCATGATGAATTAATGATGGAAGAAAGTGGGTCTATCACCCAAATTTGAGTCTAGAAACCCTGCCATATCGTTAAGGCATGCCAATAGTCTATCCATGACAAATTGCAATGCATACAAAAATTGTTTGAAAAAATTTCAAATTTGGCCCCATTCGCAAGTCCATGTTGTCGGTGTCTAGTCCTCGTGTAATTTTCGTTCCTTGTTCCTCGTTCCTCATTCCTTGACCATTGTGTAGTCCCCAAGATCCATTATTTTTGTACAAAAATACATGCTAATGGCATAAAATTATCGACGGACATTTTTCGTTGATTGTATAGCAAATTCATCGCAAGATTATTTACATTCATCTCTCTTGTGACGATATCAAATGATGCTTGGATTCATTTCATATTTGGTTTATCAACTTGAAATCTTAAATTGATACTTTTCAAGTTAGTTGGACCTTCAGTCAAATACAAATATGAAATTTGGAATCATTAACATATCTACTAGAACATATGAAAAATAAGGTTTATGGTTTCCATGATGAATTGATGATGGAAGAAAGTGGGTGTGTGAGTAAAATTTGAGTCCAAAAACCCTCCCATATTGTTAATGCATGCCAATAGTCTATCCATGACAAAATTTGGGGCATACTAAAATTGTTTGAAAAAATTTCAACATAGGCGCCATTCGCAGGTCCATGTTGTCGATGTCTAGTTCTCGTGCAATTTTCGTTCCTTGTTCCTTGACCATGGTGTAGTCCCCTAGATTGATTATTTTTGTACAAAATTACATACTAATGGCATAAAATTACCAACGAAATTTTTTCGTCGATGGTATAGCAAATTTGTCGCAAGATTAATTACATTTGTCTCTCTTGCGATGATATCAAATGATGCTTGGATTCATTTCATATTTGGTTATCAACTTGAAATATCAATTTGATAATTTTCAAGCTAGATGGAACTTTAGTCAAATACAAATATGAAACTTGGAATCATTAACACATCTACTAGAACATATGAAAAATAGGGTTTATGGTTTACATGATGAATTGATGATGGAAGAAAGTGGGTGTGTCACTCAAATTTGAGTCCAGAAACCCTCCCATATCGTTAAGGCATGCGAATAGTCTATCCATGACAAATTTCAATTCATACATAATTATTTTGTATTTTTTCAATGACTCTATAACGAATCTCAATTCTAAGAAGATTCAAATAGGTAACAATATTGATGAAATCTTATACGATCATGATGGTATAAAAATGAAAGAGCTTCTCTTGGTTTCAAGAATAATTTATCCTCTAATGAACAAGGCCAACCACATGAAGATGGAAGCTCACATGGCCCCTCCCCTCCCCCTCACATCACTCTCAATTGATCCCCAAAACCCAATCTATAAAATATAAAATAATCGAAAGCAACGTCCTATTTATAAGATTCATGCATAGAAACTACAAAAACAAAAATTAATGAAGGTACATGAAATTATGTGTTTCTAAATGATACTTTTAGTCTACCACGTACTTTACTATATTGACAACTATTTTCATGTTTCAAATAATAATTAAACAACATGTAACCTATGATATAAAAACATCGCATAAAACTTAAAAACATGTAATTAACCCATGACATTAAAAGTAAATTATTTTAAGAGAATAATTCATGCAAATTAAAATATTATATAGTCATGTACCTAATCCAACCTCAACATCTTTGTAATCATCCTTATTCTCTATCTTGATCTTCTTCATTGAAATCGACATATGTATCATCATCTGGTTCTGAAACGATGTTGAAAGGATTGATGGTATCATCATCATCATCAATGTCATTTTCGAGCATGTTTTCTTCGACATCATCATCAAGAATTGCAATATTGTCTCTTATGCCTATACCATGATCTTCTTCATCTTCTTCATCTGTCAACCCTCCATGATCTTTCATCTCTTTGTGATATTCTATTGAATCATATTCTTGATATTCAATATCATCTTATTCCTGTAAATGAGTATAGTTAATTGGCCTTCCTCTTGGATCATATCTAACAACAAATGACCAATCCCTTTCACCTAGAACATTTGAGTAAAATACATGTTCACATTGGCTTGGATAAACATAGCGATCATGTCCTCTTTCAAACATCATTGTTTTAATCATTCGAAATTCGTTGGCATGTTGAATAACAGTTCTTTCCTCATCACGTTCATGCATTTGTAACCCATACCATTTGACATCGAACATAACTAGTTTGAAGGAATTAAAGTCACACTCAAGTATATCGTTTAAATACCCATAGTATCTATTTTCAGACTCTCGAAGATGTCTGTCACTCCTAGAGGAAACATTAGTAACCTGGAATACTGCAGTTATCCCACTATCAGAAGTTTTCCTTGTTTCATCCAATTGTTTGATGCAAAATTTATGACCATTGCACCACATAGCCTTGTGATGTTTCAACTCCAATATGTCAGATATGTAAAAGATGCATTTTCAATTATTTGATTAACATATATTTATATAAATTTGAAATTATCTGAAAAATACAATACACATGTAGTCACATTAGTATAATATAAAGAACTGAATAAAATGGGTGAAATTGCTTACCTGCCCAAATTTCAAACCATATGCTAGATCAATTTCCCTCTGCGTAACATTGGCATCTCCGTTACGACGAGCTTCTCTAACCAATTCAGACAGTCGTTTCCATGATAACCTACCTCCTTTATGTTGTTTACATCTTTCAATCCTTACATTCATCCAGTCAAGATTGTTTGCAATGTATAAATGCAGTGCATCCCACTCTAGAACTGAATCAAAAAAACATAATTCACCAATATTAAATATTAGTTATAACGTACAATATGAAGGTAGTTATAAATATTTATAATTTATGAAATAAATTATATTAATATATTAATGAGTATGTTCATATACACAAAAACGAAACTTTATATGTATTATTAATATAATTTTTCACAATTATTAATATATTACCTCTCATTTTTTTCATTCTACCTTTCCCCAACAGATACTCCTAATCTTCAAATTTTTTGATGGAGTTCACATCCCAAATGTGATCCACTGCATGCATAGTTGGCGCTACTAATTTGGGAAAATACTGACTAATATACACCATGGATTGATATACCATATCTCCCTCCACCATAGAACCCTCAGGATGTGCTCTTTGTCTAACCAACGCCTTCAATGATTTCAAGTGCCTCTCCACCATCCACATTGACCTTGTGTGAATAGGTCCAAAAATTTCAATCTCCTCAACGTGGTGTATGAGGTAGTGTTCTTTTGCATTGAAAAATGTAGGAGGTATATACTTTTGCATTTCACACATTAGACAAGGAATTTCTCTCTTCCAATACTTTATATCATCTTCATGGATTTCTTTCAATGACAACCATCTACATGAGATCGTGACACAAGAAAATAACATGTTTCAACATAACATAATATAATATATTACATTACAGTACAAGTAAAACATGTGTCATTAAGTACAACAATAATTTGAAAGAAAATTTTGCTCATAAATCACAACTACATCTTACCTCATGTATTTTCCAAGATCATATATAACTTGTTTGACGTTGTTGTCAAATTCGTTTGGGAGAGATAGCGGTAGAACATACTGTAACAACAAAATGAATCGTTATTTGTTTTGACCAAAGGAGACAATATATCTATCTATACACACACACACACACACACACACACACAGATATATATATATATATATATATATATATATATATATATATGTATGTATGTATGTATGTATGTATGTATGTATGTATGTATGTATACCAAAATTATTACCTTAATGAAGGTATGCCAATCATGTGTTTTTACCCCACCAAATTCGCCTTTCTTTGTTAAGATATTTTTTATGTTTGAAGCAAAACCTGTGGGAAATTTAATTCTTTGAATGACCGCTTTTACATCATTGCTTTGTTGCTCTGTTAATAACCATGGAAGGCTATTTTGGTCTAGTACTCCATCTGATCTATTTGAATATTGGATCACACTTCACATTGCATGATTGGCTTCCTGAATGTCAGTACAAATTTTGACAATTTTGTCTTTGTCCCTCCTATCATCTATGATTCGCCATAACGTTTCAATCACATTCTTCCCGATATGCATTGTATCAAACAAATGAGTTATTTTTATCTCCTCATAGTAGGGAAGCCTCATGAATCGAGTGGGATAATATTTCATTCCTCGTGGAATCCCATTATTAATACCTTCATGATGATTGCGGCCTTCATGAAGCATAAAAGAAATCACAAAAATAACTATCAAATACGGTAAAATAAATTCAATGATTAAAATAAACATTCAAAACATTACATGATATACAATACATTATGAAATTGAGTACCTTGATGATTTATATTATATTCCAACCTCCATAGGTGAGGTGTCATTTTTCGTGGTTTTAAACTAGTCTCTTCTTTCGCATTGAAAAGATGTTTTTTAGTAGTATGGTACCTATGGTTCTTAGGAAGAAGGTGCATATACTCATCAAGCACCATCTTTCCTAAACTTTTTGAATGACGATACTTCATCTTAGGGCCACAAACTAGACATGCAAATTTATCCTTTGTTTGAAGACCTTCAACAAATGGATTAATGTCAATTATACGATGAGATTATTTAAAAAGTAAACATACACCATGATAACATTAAAATATTGTATAGTATTAAAGAGCAATATTAGAGTGTTTATACATGCCACAAAAATGTGTTAGTCCAGGGGCATCATGAATTGTCCATAAAAGTATACCACATAATTTAAATTTCTTCTCCGAGATTGGTTTACATATGTCGCACATTGTGATGCCAGCCCATAACTTTAGTAGTTCGTCAATAAGAGGCTCAATATATACATTCATATATTTAACCTGGTACTTACCTAATTGTTTGAAATTACACATAATTACTAAAGGAATGATATCATGTAATATATATAATTAAATAAATAAACAAAAGCTATTATGCAAAAATTGAAACAAATGAAAATGTTAAATTCAAAAAATTAATGTAAACAAATACCTGGAACAATCATTGTCAACATTGTGTTCTCCCTCTTTATTGACATCCAAGGAGGAATGTTATTGTTGATAACAAAAATAGGCCACACTGAGTAAATAGACCTAAGCTCTCCAAATGGATTAACATCGTCAGCTGCCAATGAAATCCTAACATTACGAGGTTCATCTTTTAAATCTGCCCATTTTTCCTCAATTTCCCTAAAAGCAGAACCATCGACAAGCATTCAAAGAACACCATATTCACTTATGTTACGTGTAATGCTCTTCTTTCACACCTGAACAATCGTTGCAAACATGCAATTATGGGAATATGATGAAGAACCTTTTGAGGCACCCTTTTTGTTACTTGATCGATTCAATATCTACTGATAAGACATTGCGGACATTTGGTTTTCAAAGAATGTTGTCCATAATATATAATATGGTCATTAGGACATTCATCTATAGTTTGATAATCCATTCCAATGTCTTTCATAAAGGCATGCAAACCTCGATATGTGCAAGGTAAAATATTTGACGACAGTAACAAAAATTCACCTAACAATATACAACATAACAAACAACTAGTTCATGTAAGAATATTAATCGTAAAAAATGCATTCTTATTTTACACAATAATTAACACTAAAAGCAAATATAAAAAAAATTAACATTTGTGTACAGTATGAAAAGAAATATATTACATACCTTAGTATCTATGTCATACAAGTGTTTGAAATTTCACCAGCAACAATGTAGCGGAGAGAATATTTTCTCTTGATCCTTCATAAAGTCATTTATTTTCCTTTTCTAATAGAGGTTCATCATAAATACCAACATTTTCCCCATCCTCATCCGACTGCGAAAACAAATATTGGATCATTTGATTTGTCCCATCATCTTCTTCCATGGGATAATTAATTTGATTTGTCCCATCATCTTCTTCCATGATATCCTCATTTGCTTGGTCATGATGATGTTCCTCAGCTTGTACAACATCATTTCTACTAATACTTGTCACAATATTCTGTGGAAGGTTAGAGAGCAACTCTAACTTTATAATTACAAACAATAATGCAAAATTAGTGTATACTATAACAAACATTAAACCAATATATATACATATATATAACTTTATATAAAATTGACAAAATAAAAAAAGATAATGAATATATAGCTAATTACCATGGGACGATATTCATTTGATTCACCATCAATGTGACCATATTTCCTACAATGTTTTGTAGCTGTTGCTATTAAAATTCTTATGGGATGTATTATGCAACATTTTTTACAAGGTTAATAACATCTAACATCACCCTTTTCACCCGCTTTACTTTTTTCCCCACCTCTAACAACATTCTACGACATTTTTCCGCACAAAAATACCCTTTCAGAACCATCATTGTTATAGCAATATTGTCGCAACATCTTTAAATCGTCAAATATTTATAGGCCAATTTTAGGTCACTATCATCACAATTGCGACGATAGTGACCTAAAAAAATAATTTTTTTCCACCTATTTATTTTAGGTCATTTTCAACGGTAAATTTTAACTAAATTATTATGGTCAACTTTCGTCGCAAGGGCGATGGACAATCTAACGTCATCGCTTGTGCAATGAACATTGACCATAATAATTTAGTTAAACTGTAGGCATCGAGATGGCAACGAATACGGGGTAGATTTAGAAAAATTGAACTTTTTCTCTTGCATGTTGTGAAGAAAGAGTACTTTCATTGCAAGTGGTCGTCGTAAATTTTTCAATATGTAGTAGTGTAGTGGCTTCAGTAAAATGTGAGAGAGTACAATTGGATAACATTATGTTGTCAATTATCATGGTTGTTTTACAGTTTATCTCGATAAGACAAGTGCACATGATAGAGTTTAAAGATAGAGAACAAGTGGGGTGGCCTATACCACACTTGATGATTGGTTAGTATCCTTTTGGAGGACCAAAAGGTCTTAGTGGGGAGGTGTGATCCAAAATGGGTCTAGGAAGGCCTAAAAATAAAAGTTCTCAGAATAACTTCAAAGTGGATGTGTGCGTAGACCTCATCGTTACGAACCCAACACAACTTGAACAAGATCAAACATACACTGTGCAAGAAATTTTTTGATGATTGTGTAGTCCATACAGTCCGTACAGTGCTGATGTGGCATATGAATGTACAGATCATATGACTATACAATGACATGGTACGTACAGAGGCCTGAAGACTGGGCAGATGTTGCAGACAGGTGGACGAATTCTAGTTTGACATGTGGTATATTTCAGGAAAATGGTATAGTGCCATGTGGCCTAGTCATGTCTTGCCACATGGAACCCCTCCATTGGTTGGCGTATGGAAAAATTTTATGGACTCCACCGCATTCGAACACGTGACCTCTAGTCCGGGCGACAATTTTTGGTAGGGTCAGGCTACCAGCCTGCCCACATTGTTACTTTTAAAAT
>JASDQU010739633.1:256691-274557 GCA_032191745.1 Picea mariana
ATCTCCTCAACTTGGTGTATGAGGTAGTGTTCTTGTGCATTGAAAAATGTAGGAGGTATATACTTTTGCATTTCACACATTAGACGAGGAATTTGTCTCTTCCAATACTTTATATCATCTTCATGGATTTCTTTCAATGACAACCATCTACATGAGATCGTGACACAAGAAAATAACATGTTTCAACATAACATAATATAATATATTACATTACATTACAAGTAAAGCACATGTCATTAAGTACAACAATAATTTGAAAGAACATTTTGCATATAAATCACAACTACGTCTTACCTCATGTATTTTCCAAGATCGTATATAACTTGTTTGACGTTGTTGTCAAAGTTGTTTGGGAGAGATAGCGATAGAACATACTGTAACAACAAAATGAATCGTTATTTGTTTCGACCAAAGTAGACAAGCAAAAATAAAAAAATAAAAGATCTATAAGGCCAATATATATAAATATGTCTACCAAAATTATTACCTTAATGAAGGTATGTCAATCGTGTATTTTTACCCCACCAAATTCTCCTTTCTTCGTTAATATATTTTTTATGTTTGAAGCAAAACCCGTGGGAAATTTAATTCTTTGAATGACCTCTTTTACATCATTGCTTTGTTTCTCTGTTAATAACCATGGAAGGTTATTTTGGTCTAGTACTCCATCTGATCTATTTGAATATTAGATCACACTCCGCATTGCATGACTGGCTTCCTGAATTTCTGTACAAATTTTGACAATTTTTTCTTTGTCCCTCCTACCATCTATGATTCACCATAACGTTTCAGTCACATTATTCCCGATATGCATTGTATCAAACAAATGAGATATTTTTACCTCCTCATAGTAGGGCAACCTCATGAATTGAGCAGGATAAGATTTCATTCCTCGTGGAAACCCATTATTAATACCTTCATGATGATTGCAACCTTCATGAAGCATAAAAGAAATCACAAAAATAATTATCAAATACGGTAAAATAAATTCAATGATTAAAATAAACATTCAAAAAATTACATGATATACGATACATTATGAAGTTGAGTACCTTGACGATTTCTATTATATTCCAACCTCCATAGGTGAGGTGTCATTCTTCATGGTTTTAAACCAGTCTTTTCTTTCCCATTGAAAAGATGTTTTTCAGTAGTATGATACCTATGGTTCTTAGGAAGAAGGTGCCGATACTCATCAAACACCATCTTTCCTAAACTTTTTGAATGACGATACTTCATCATAGGGCCACAAACTAGACATGCAAATTTACCCTTTGTTTGAAGACCTGCAACAAATGGATTAATGCCAATTATACGATGAGATTCTTTAAAAAGTAAACATGCACCATGATAAAATTAAAATATTATATAGTATTAAAGAGCAATATTAGAATGCTTATACATACCACAAAAATGTGTTAGTCCAAGGGCATCATGAATTTTCCATAAAAGTATTCAACAGAATTTAAATTTCTTCTCCTCGATTGGTTTACATATATCATACATTGTGATGCCAACCCATAACTTTAGTAGCTTGTCGATAAGAGGCTCGATATATACATTCATATCTTTAACCTGGTACTTACCTAATTGTTTGAAATTACACATATTTACCAAAGGAATGATATCATGTAATATATATAATTAAATAAATAAACAAAAGATATTATGCAAAAATTGAAACAAATGAAAATGTTAAATTCAAAAAATTAATGTAAACAAATACCTGGAACAATCATTGTCAACATTATGTGCTCCATCTTTATTGACATCCAAGGAGGAATGTTATTGTTGATAACAAAAATAGGCCACACTGAGTAAATAGACCTAAGCTCTCCGAATGGATTAACACCGTTAGCTGCCAATGAAAGACTAACATTACGAGGTTCATCTTTGAAATCTGCCCATTTTTCTACAATTTCCCTAAATGCAGAACCATCAACATGCATTCGAAGAAAACCATCTCCACTTCTGTTACATGCATGGTAATCCATAAATTGTGCTATGATTTCACACCTGAACAATGGCGACAAACGTGGAATTATGGGAATATGACAAAGAACTTTTCGAGGCACCCTTTTTGTTACTTGATCGATTCGATATCTACTGATAAGACATTGCAAACATTCTGTTTTCGAAGCATGTTGTCCATAATATATAATATGGTCATTAGGACATGCATCTATAGTTTGATAATCCATTCCAATGTCTTTCATAATGGCATGCAAACCTCGATATGTGCGAGGTAAAATATTTGACGGTGGTAACAAAAATTCACCTAACAATCTACAACATAACAAATAACTAGTTAATGTAAGAATATTAATCGTAAAAATTGCATTCTTATTTTACACATTAATTAACACTAAAAACAAATAGAAAAAAATCAACATTTATGTATAATATGAGATGAAACATATTACATACCTTAGTATTTGTGTCATATAAGTGTTTGAAAAATTATTCATAACCTTTAAGTTCACTAGAAGCAATGTAGCGGAGAGAATATTTTCTCTTGATCCTTCATAAATTCGTTTATTTGCCTTTTCTAATAGAGGTTCATCATAAATACCAACATTTTCCCCATCCCCATCCGGCTGCGAAAACAAATCTTGGATCACTTGATTTGTCCCATCATCGTCTTCCATGGGATCATTAACTTGATTTGTCCCATAATCGTCTTCCATGGGATCATTAACTTGATTTTTCCCATCATATTCTTCCATGAGATCCTCATTTGCTTGGTCATGATGATGTTCCTCAGCTTGTACAACATCATTTCTACTAATACTTGGCGGCCTAATATTCTGCGGAAAGTTAGAGGGCAACTCTAACTTTATAACTACAAACAATCATGCAAAATTAGTGTATACTATAACAAACATTCAAACAATATATATACATATATATATATATATAATTTTGTATAAAATTGACAAAATAAAAAAATATAATGAATATATAGCTAATTTCCATGGGATGATATTCATTCTATCCGCCATCAATGTGACCATATTTCCTACAATGTTTTGTAGCTGTTGCTATTAAAATTCTTACGGGACGTCTGAGGCAACATTTTTTACAAGGGTAATAACATCTACCATCACCCTTTTCACCCGCTTTACTTTTTTCCCCACCTCTAACAACATTCTGCGACCTTCTTCCGCACAAAAATATCCTTTCGGAACCGTCATTGTTATAGCAAGATTGTTGCAACATCTTTAAATCGTCAAATATTTATATTTCAATTTTAGGTCATTATCATCGCAATTGCAATGAACGTGACCTAAAAATATTTATTCTTTTTATTAATATTTTAGTTTATTTTCAACGGTCAATTTCAAGGTTAGGTAAGTCGTCTCTCTTGCGACGGACAAACTAGAGTCGTCACTCTTACGACGAACATTGACCATAATAATTCAGTCAACCTAGAGTCATCGAGATAGCGACGAATACGGGATGGATTTAGAAAAAATGAACTTTTTCTCTTGCATGTTGCGACGAAAGAGTACTTTCGTCGCAAGTGGTCGTCGCAAATTTTTCAATATGTAGTAGTGTGAACACACTAATACCATAAGATTGTGACCATGGAAAAACTAAACCTCCTTAATATATAGCTCTTATTTCCTATAGCCTTGGACACAATCATCCTTTAGTATACTATGAATCTGAACACATTAACTCCCTAATACAATATAACGCTTAATCCATTTTACCAATAAATCAATTACCTTGTACACACTATAAACTTGAACACATTAAGCATGCAAATAGATTGTGTCCCTTGATGCAATCACCTACTAACATATTAACCCTCTAATGAACTATGACCCCTAACTACTATGACCCTTGTTGCATTATGAACCTAATTAATACAATTTGATCCTGAACTAATTATACCCCCTAATCCTTATGACTCATTATACAATCACCCCTAACAATTTTACCCTTAAAAACACTAACCCCCTTTTGACCCTCATCTCCACTAACCCCATTAACCCTTGACCTTAATAACCACTAATCATAGATTGGATAACCCACTAATCCATTAAATCACCCGACAAACTAATCCCTAACTCGTAAACCACTTCATCCCACTAATCCTAATAACTCACTAAACCATGGCCCCCATTAACCATATTGACCATAGTTGACCATGTGTGACCACCATTGAACATATTAACTATATAGACCATATTTACCATGGTTTACCATATTAACCCCAATGATCCACTAACCCTTGCTTTAGTAATATATTAACTTCCTCATCCACTAAATCTAGTATCCCACTAATAATTTTTGACCAATATTGACCATATTAACCATGTTTGGTCCCATGACCCTCATTGACTAACAACACTAACACATAACCCCCTGACCCACTAACACACTTACCCACTAACACCCTAGTAATTGGCCCAACAAGCCATTAACCATTGATCCACTAACTAACACATTAACCACCTATCCCACTAATCACCTAACCCAATTATCCCACTAACCCTTGACCCTCATTAACCATATTAACCACCATAGACCATGGTTGATCACCCTCATGTATTTGAGTAAATAGACTAAATTCCTTTTGATTGACCACATTAACCACATTAACCCACTAACCCTTAATTTCATAATCCACTATCCTCCTTATCCACTAACCCTTGTAACCCATTGGAAATATTTGAACATCATTAACAACAATGACCATGATTAACCATAGTTAACCTATAACCCCTTGAGCCTTGTAAATCACTAACCCTAATAGCCACTAAGCCTTAATCCCTTGAACCAATAACCTCTTAGACACTTACCTACTCATAGACTAACCAAGTAACCAAGTAACACACTAATCCCATAACCCATAAACCTCCTATCCCATTAACACATTAACCCTCCACCCTCATTAATCATTTCACCACTTTTGACCATATTGATGATTCTAAACCATGATTTACCATTGTTGACATTATTAACCATATTCACCAATGTTAGTCACATAATTCAATTGTGAATCTAAAACCCCTAACCCTTATGAGCCTTTTTTGTTATGACCCAAGACACACTCTAGCCTCTAGCTCCTATTAGTGGGATCCTCACTGGGGGTTTAATAAGAACCTATTGGACTATTAAAGTTAATAATATAATATGTATGGTGGCAAACTAATGTAATGTGGACTAGGTCCATTATTGAATAAATCCGACTGGAGTGTTAACATTGTATAAATATAAAGTGGTCTCATTAAAGAAGGCCCACTAGGTAGTTATCCTTTGATTATGGTTAGGGTTTGATAGGTAACTATAAATAAGTATGGAGCCTTGCTTATGTGATAAGGTATTGTAACATTATTATATTTCAGCTTAGCTCACTCGGATATTTCCCCCTAAAAAAGGAGAGTGAACCGTAGTTGAACTTTCCATAAAAGGATCATTGTAAGGTGTTTCCATACCTTAAAGGTATTTTGGTATATGAAGTATTGAAATATTTCTTGGACATTATTTGATATATTGCATGCAATTTTTTTTCTAGATCTAAGGTGCATTAGAAGTGGTATCATAGGTGGCGAGATCCTCTCTAGGGGTGTAATAAGGGCCTATGGTCCCATTAGAATTACTAATAGGATATGTATGGTGGCCAATTAATGTAGTTTGGATTGGGTCCTCTCTTAAATAAGGTCCACTAGGTAGTCAACATTTGGTTATGGTTAGGTTTTGCTAGGTATTTATATATAAGGATGGATTCCTCCTTATGTGGGCATGTATTGGAATATTATTATATTGGACCTTAGTTCAATGGTAAGTTACTCCCTTGAAGAGGACAATGAACATGCAAGTGATCCTTCAATAAAATGATCATTGCATGGTGTTACCCTACCTTAAGGGTTTAACAAAATGTGGATAATTTTTGATATATTGTTGTAAATTATCTTTAGATGTCTATGAACATTACGAGTGGTATTAGAGAAATTTTGAGGGGATAAAGTACATTTGTTTTTGAAGATTTGGCGTTGAAATACTCGAGTCAAATTCTAAATCTCTCTAAGAAAAAATTATAAAAACCAATTACATATATAGGTTCTTCGGAAAAAAGTAAGCTATTTCAAAAAAAAATCACTCAAATAAGAGTTTGGATGAAGAAGGTATGACACTTTGAAAATCTGTTGTTTTAGATTTTTTTCTAGTATGCCATAACACTAAGATCTATTTCTTAACATTTTTTTGGCAGAATTTTCAGAAACCAACTGCAGATTTGTGTTCTTCTAAAAAAACAATTTTCTTCAAAATACAAAATTGCTTGAATCAAACACAGGGCAATGAAGATATTGCACCTCAATAGTATGCTATTTTTAGGGATTTTTTTTTTGTGATGACCATAGGTATTGCAAAACATATATCTTTTGGAAGATTGCCTAGATTACAATTGTCAGGTATGTGTTATATTCTTTACATGATTACATTTTTTTCACTTGTTTCTTCATTGAATTTTATTAGATTTATTTTGTCTATTGCTCATGTTTTTGATCTTGAAGTAGAACATATGCACGTAAAGACACCATTCCTACACGGGGTTCTTGAAGAAGAAATCTACATGGAACAACCATAGGGTTTTGCAATGGAGGGTAAGAAAGATAACTCAGCAATCCACTGGGAACATGCTCCCGACATGAACCTCTAGGCACAACATATGAACCGACGACATCAACATGCCCCAACCTAGAATCACTCGAAGAGACGCATGAACGAGACCACCGATGACCGATTTCAACAGAACGAGTTGCGATCCTGACCCTTCACGCTACCTCCGCATTTGATCTAAACCGTCCATATTATGGAATAAGGGTTTTAGAATGCCTTGAGTTTTAAGGTAAAATGACCTCATTGACTATGTATATTTACCTATCATAGCAGGCCACGTCGGTCGAGGGAGGCCCCAAAATTCACACTGCATGATTTGAACACCACGTTAACATCTCGGAAAAATCACTACGAAAATCATACAATCATGACTTCCAACACTCATCTTCGTCGGGATCGATGGTTAAAAATTAAGAAGGTCTGTCGAGCCATAAGCAAGAACATATCCCCGACCCCCGATTTTAGCAATCATTGCGTGCCAACATACCATTGTTGAAAATCTTGAGTCAACTCTTGCATTTTACCATTTGTTTTCATAAGGCATTAGAAATCTTTGTGCAACAAGAGATCTTAAAGAACTAAGTGATTGAGCTCGTTCGAGCTAACTGTTGTCAAGTTACTGTCATTTGTGGAGCTGGAAAATGCCTCCATGAAGAATAACGACTAAAAAATAACCAAATATGCCAAAGGGAAAGAATGTATGGGTGGGAGCTTCAAGCCTTGCTACTAAAGAATTGGATTCCTTGCCCAAGGTAGAGCCAATGATCAAAATGTCGTAGAAGAAATTTCCAGCTCCACCACCGCTCTATAGGGACACAGACGCAAGTGTGACATCCAAGGTACTTCTTCCTATCTGGCTCAATTTATATAATAAAATCCATCATGATGATTTCCCCGATTTTACGCCTCATAGTGATCGAGAAGTAAGGGTGTTGGATGACCATGTCTTTCAAAACATAAAACTGTCGTCATTGTACATGGTAGCATCCAAGACCCCGATTTTTCCTTGTGTAGAAACCTTAGAGTGGATAATTAACCACATCAATGCTGAGAAATGATTAATAAACAATGTGGATGGGGAGTGTGTTGGAATTTTCCTACCAGTAGAGATAAGCAAATATTAAAAATTGAAGGAGCGCAAAGTCCGACTTAACACCGACTTTGTGGTCGAATTCTATGAGTGCCATACCATAGGCCAATTGCCAATGTTCTGATGGAAAGAGGATAAGAAAATTGTGAACAGAGCCTCAGGGTGGTACAACACAATGAACCTTAGGGATCCCTACATGTGCTTGATGGCTGTGATATGCCATGATATCCCAACATGGTAGTCAAGCGGGTCTCATTGGCCATATTCTCATGATAGTTTTGAAGATGATATCTTCATCGAAAATTCACAATATTGGGAAGAGATCCTACAAAGGAAAGAAAAACAAGACCTAACTTGATTCTTGACCATGCGGGGAGATGAGAAAATGGAATGGTTGGAACAAATACTAGGGGGAGCTACACTGGAATAGAATGAAGATGCAGGGCATGCAACAAGAAGAGATGAAGCAGAAAGGCTCTTAGCAAAGGCCGAGATGGCATTTAACGAGCATGGAAAATAACCTACCATCCAAGCCTTAGGGACACCAATAATAACCAAAATAGGGGTGAATATAAGAGAAAGAGAATGAACACCACCAAGAGAAAATTTACCCAGGGAAAATAATGATCAACCAAATGTGGAACATGTATAGGTAGGGCAATTAGTTCCTATATTAATAGTTGAATATTTGATAGAGACCCCAAATGGATGTGTATTGGCACCAATGATTGATCATTTGATTATGATTTATGATGACGACAACGAGGATGTAGAAGCATTGATAGTCCCTATTATCAATGAAGCTGCTACATAAACGCAAGACAACCAACCATCACAAGGACCACAACCTATGGATGTTTTTAACAATCCAAAATGCAGCTGAGAACACCCTCCCTCTCCCAGAAAAAGGACTACTACCACAGGGCATAGGGGAAGACAACTAAGAGGACAGACCTGAAGAATATGGCTCGGGGGATGCCACCTCGAAGGGAAGAGATGACGAGGATGAAAAAAGGCACGACAAAGAGTCGAGAAATATTCAAGGAGAAAGGATGAGAATAACAGTGAATGTTCAATTCTAGAAGAAAAGACCCCGGAGAGAGAAGAAGATGAGGGAAATATTGATGTTGGGGAACGAAGATGACACTCAGTAGAAAGGAACATGAATAGCAAAGTGTTGAAAAAGAAAATGAAAAAACTATGACAAAACCTCTAACTCCTTCTTCATCCAAGGGTATGACATCACCCTCAACAAAAACAACAGAGGAGGTTATAAAAAACACCACTGACACCGAGCAAACGAAAAATATGCTTGAAAAAATAGGGGGTGAACTAGGAGGTAGTATAGAGAGGCCTTCTACAACCCTAGATCAAGAGTAGGTAATAGGTGAAGATGAATAGAATTCCAGGAATTAGATGAAAACAATTGACAAAGGAAAGTGACCAACCCTTGAGCATTTTCACACTCTAGGTAGTCTAGGCAACGCTATATCATGGGGTGATCAACAAATTCCAAAACCTGTGGACAAGGTGGTCGATCTCCAAGCCATAAAATATGATATAAGGAGAAATGTGGTGGTCGAAAGGATAGTTAAGAAAAGGAGTCTCACTTTTGATAGTGTCATGATGATTAATATAGAAGAAACCCTACTCAATGCTAGACAATCCAAAGTGAGTGAATTACTAGGGGTCAAAATGGCCATATCTAGTGCCACCATCGACAAAGAGAAAGAGTCCATGAGGATAGAGCTAGTGCATCTTAGACACTAGGTCAAGTACTATTAAGTTACCTCACATGCGATTAATTTCATGAGAGCTGAGTTTTGAGAAGGATACAATCGATTTAAATTAGATAGGGACATATTTATGGCTTAGATTGTATGCTATCAGAAGGAGACCTTGCTGGGTCTAATAGAAAACAAATATATGATGAGGTGGTCCAAAAATTCACACAAAGCATTGGCTTATATTGAATATAATAGAGAAATCTTGAAGGGTCGAGGTGAAGAGAAGCATGAAATCATGATGCTTACAGATGATAGCTTAGAAATATTCCAAAATACATAAAAATATTGGACACAGCTAGTGGCAGAACCATAACAAAAGATGCAGGACAGGTGGGAGGAATGTATCACCAATTGAGAAAAGATAAACTAGAGGATGAAATATATTCAACTCCCTGAATTTGGAATACCTGAAGACTTCGTGGACCTCAACGACATAGTCAAGCAACTTCAGGAGTAGGATCATAAATTTGAAGCCGATGTTCTTGAAATTAAATATTTGGAAAAGGGACAAGTGAGAAGGTTTACCGATGGCCCGATAGGAGCATCGACAGTCTTGTGGTACTTGGGTGCTGAAATAAATAAGTTCAAACACTGAGTGATGGAGATGAAAGATGAGCTTATATTCACACCAATGGGACATCACTTATTTCCATACCTGCATATCTGCGAAGATATATTCGCTCAATGGTTCAAATATGATCAAACACAACCATTGAGATGATGGGAAGTATACTAGGAGCTTACACGTGGATGAGTCCACTCTATTGATTCTTGTGTTTACTTTAAGTGAACTTTTAAGCTATTTTTAGTATGTTCATTTTTTATAAATAAGGACATCGACCTCATTTTGAAGGTCGATGGTTTTTATAAGAATTGGAGAGTTAGACAGAGACTTATTTTTGAAGTTTAATATTGAAGATCATATAGAACTAGAGACAAATTTCTGCCAAGTGTGTGGATAAAACTCGATCTGTGGATTGTTCTGTAAACAATTAGTAGCTACAAGCCCTTTAGTAGTATTATGATCATGTTAAAATATATTTAATAATTATGGTTTCTAAATAAATGCTGGCTCAAATTCGATGGTGTTTTAACGTATTACATGTAAACAATATGTAAAATTATTTCTGGTTTATTTGTTTTCATATGTGATTTGTGCACAATTATTTATTCTTTTTTAGACAATATTGATCACTTGATTAATGATCGTATTATTGCTAATATTGGTTAAGCTCGTGTATTTTTTACATATCGCTGGTTGAAGGTTATCCTATGCTCGGTCTTTTTTAGTTTAAGTTGTTTCTATTTCTTGCATGTTCAAATATTAAAGAACAAAATCCCAAAAAGTGATACATAGTTTGAAAGGAGACTTTCCAAAATGACATTTAAATCCCATTGAACCTCACCGGACTACAAATCTGGAGAATCACACTAATCGAAATAGGGAAGAGTCTAATTGGGCCTCATCTATTGGTGTGATTCCCGATGTTAAGATAAATGGAATTTAGACCCCTCAACAAAATTGACGCTAGAAGAAGGTCCTGAACAAATGCATGTCTAGTCAAAACACTTTTTCTAGTAATAACATATCTCAAATAGCCTATAGATTCAAAACAACTGACATGCATGGCTATTCCTTCTCAGGAAAAAACTATTGTAGAAGGTATCCCCACCACCAGTGATTCACCATGTGTCGAGGACGATATGTTCCTTCATCCATAAGTACCCTACATAATCCCCCATGAAGAAATCAACACATTCAGGAGGATTACTAGAGCTTATGCTCGATAAATCAGAGCATTTCCATTAACTCGTTTCTTACCCCATAGGAAGCATAATCCTAGACCAGTTATTGATACCCATGACCACACTTTTGTCCATACGGTCAAGGATTTAGTATATTTCACCCTAACTGAAATCAATCAATCTCTCAGTTTTATCCATGAAACACTAGTTGTTACCCCACTAGCAAGTACCTACTCTAGGCCTGATAATTTTGACTATGAAGAGGTAGGTTCTAATTCGGAGGATTCGAATGATGAATAAGATGACATGAGAGATAATAATGAAAACATCCTCGAGGGTAATGATCATCCTGCAAACAACCATTCATGGTTGGCCAATAATGCTTTGGCCATACCAGGATGGTTGCATAACTTACCTAGGCACACAAAGAAGCTTCTTCCCAATTTTGACCCAGAAACCTTTGGACTTCCTGAATATCATATCTAGAAATTCATACTAGCAATAAGGCCGATGACCGTGCAACATGAAGATTTTTTATGCATACTTTTCCCATACACTTTCGAGAATTCATCCTCAACATGGTATTTTAACCTCCCAGTTGGTTCCATAAATAGTTGGTCAAAATTCCATAAAGCTTTCCTAGACAAATTCATTGAAGAAACAACTACAAGAGCCTTGATGGATGCAATTTTGGCTGCAACCATGGGACCTAAGGAAAAGGTCAAATATTTTAATTAGAGGTTTACAAAAATCCTTAATAAATTTCAACTTGAGTCCATGCTCGCTAAATAGCTACACATTGAAGTATATGTGAATGCATTACTAGAGTCTATCTCCATGTTTTTCAAAAGAGATGCTAAACAAACTCTGGATGGGAATTTTGAGAAGGAAACAATTATTGAATTCTAGATGAAAGGCTGTAAATATATTCATATCTCCTTAGCAAAGAAGGAAACCCAACAATCATATAGAAGAGGACTTTTACTGACACGACCATCTGGTAAACAAGCTAAGCAAAGTTTTGAGAAGGAAAATGCAGATATGGAAAGCCAACAAAGAATGGTTTAGAAGTTATCTAACGAGATCATAGACATGAAGAGGAATGCAGGGGAAGGGATGCCTAATCCTAGGCCTTACAAGCCTTTATTTAGGAAACCATCACCTTACAAGGCCATTGAGCCTCTCTTGACCAACTTGAACATTTACTTAGGTAAAGTAGCCTCTGATTTGATTTGAAATTACCATCAAGAAAATCATTTGGAGGAATATTTCCCTCAATGGGTGAATGCCATGAATTTATTAACCAATCACTTGCTAGATGGATGTACCTTGACTGAGCAACCCAATGATAAAAAATCGAACATTATAGAGAATGAGGTTAGTGAGCCACCTGAACAAACAACCATGGTACTCTGGTAAATCCACCATACACCATCTCTTGAATATCCCACCAAAGAGGAAGAACCACTTGAACTATTTTCCAAACGAGGAGAAAAGGAACTGCCACACAAAATGAATCTATATATAAAATCCAAAATTAGAACACAATTTGTATAAAATGCAGATGAACCACTTCCCAAGCTCCCAAGAGGCCTAAAAGAACCATTTGTTCTACTCAGCCACCCCTGGTACTTAGATCTGCCAAAAAATTTCAGAGTGAGGAAACATCAAAACTAGAATATAACGTAGTAGAATATTTGAAAAAGATAAAATCAAATGTTTTTGTGATGGATTTATGAAGGATTCCTTAAAAAATACCTTTTGTTGTAATCCTTTAAGGAATATGACTAAACTATGATAAACCCAAATCTAACCCCTGTCAATGTCACCTAAGGGGAAATCAAGAAGTCTAATGTAAACACAGTATCTACTGATAGGAAACCTCAGTCATTTGTCCCACCATTTTATTAACCTTCAAAATTTACAACATAAATCTGCAAAACTATTTGGTTTATTTTGGGGCATCCTCAAATGTTATGCCTTTGTCAGTGTGTAAAAAGTTGAATGCCACCCCCACCAAAAGTGACACACATTCTCCAACTAGACAAAACAAAATTTAAGGTAATATGGGAACTGAAAGATGTTATGATCCACATTCCCTCTAACCTGAAGTTCCACCAAGTCATTGGCATCATCATTCTAGATATTCCAGATGCTTATGGAATGATGTTAAGTCAAGGCTGGTCTTAAAAACTACATGGTTAATTCAACACTGATTGGTCCCACTTATGGAACTATCACGAAAAGGTAATCCTAATATGATCAAGATTAATAAGGAAAAGTATCTGAAGAACACCGTTACTAACCTAGAATCCCCTAACGAACCTTCCTCTACATAATTTCCTATGTTGGGGAACTACTCTTGTGACTTTGATTGTGGGAATTTCTCACCATGCTTATCCGAAGTGTTATTCTCACAAAATTCAGAGCTATTATTGCAAGAAAACTCATATATAATTGAGAAATGTAGTGAACCCAAGTAGAGTTTTCAAATACATGTCTTAGAAGAAAAAATTGAAAACCTAAGGATGGATCCCAACAAGAAAGTACCAAACTTCACCTCTGAGATCTGGACTCTATTATTTGACAGATCCAAATCCCAGGAAGGAGCTAGTGCAGGATGCATTTTTATTAATTCAGTGGGAAAACATAGTTTCTTATCATGTAGACTAGAGTTTGAATGCACAAACAATACCGTTGAATATGAGGCCCTGGTTCAAGGACTCAAGAAATCCATTGATATAAACATTAATGAACTAGTTGTATTTGGTGATTCAGAAATTATTGTCAGGCAGGTAAAAAATACTATCCAATTCAATTCTCCTCTCTTAAGGAATTATCATGAATAAGTACATAGATTGATATATAACTTTCAGGGATTGAATATCACAACAATCTGTTGATCAAAGAATATACTTCCTGATTCTCTGGCTACGACAAATTAAATATTATCTCTCCTCGAAGATTATAAAGCTTCTAGGTTCACCATAGAATTGATGTACAAACTTGCCATCCTAGATAACATCACTAACCAAAGGATACTTGAAGGGGATGAACAAATTATCTCTTTCTTAACCAATGAAGAAAATTTCAAGGACTTGGCTATCAATGACAAAGTTTTCCAAAAAATACATGTTGAGCATGTAGATGTAGTGCATGGTGTAGATAAAGACAACAAAATGAATTAACCCAAAATTCATACTATGCCCAGGGGAGTGGTCAACCTAGAAAACCTTTTTAAATTGTGAGAGAAGTTTAAAAATCCTATGAATGTCAAAATGAACAGTTCCCGTCCTTCCCATGAAATCATAAATCTAGGGACTTCTGACAATCCAAAGAACATTAACCTCGGGAAATCACTGAATCTTGAGGAAAAAAAGGATTACCTAAAGCTATTCAAAGATTATCAGGATGTTTTTTCATGGTCCTACCAAGACCTGAAAATGTGTGATACTAGTATCATTCAACATACCATTCCACTTAGACCTGAAGTCAAGTCATTCCAACAAAAACCGAGGAAATTTCATCCATCCCTTGAGCCTTTGATGGAACTCAAAAAACTATTAGAGGCTAAGATATTATTTCAAGTGAGACATTCTACATGGGTAGCCAACTTAGTTTCCGTTAAAAAGAAATCAGGTGAAATTTTCTCATGCATAGACTTCAAAGACTTGAATAGGGATTCATAAACACATAATTACGCTATTCCCCCACGGAACAAATCTCGCAGACTATGTCTATATCTGAGATGTTCTCACTTCTGGATGGATTGTCAGGGTATAACCATGTTTTGGTATCGGAAGAAGATAGATTAAAGACAACCTTTGAGACTAAATGTGAAACATTCACTTACAAACACATGCCATTTGGATTAATTAATGTCGGAGAAACCTTCGAAAGGGCCATATGTGGCCTTTAGAGGGTTAATCAACATGTTTGTGGTGATTTACTTAGATGATGACACTCTTTACTCCAAGAATAGGTTAGACCACATTGGTCACCTTACCTATGTTTTCGAAAGGTGTAGGAAGTACGAGATATATTTGAACCCAAAAAAGACCATATTCGGGGTATAATAAGGAAAACTCCTAGGTCATATTATTTCTAAATATGACATCAATATTTACCCTGAACGAGTAAAGGCAATTTCACAACTTCCACTTCCTCACAATAACAAGGCTCTGCAATCTTTCTTTGGAAAGATCAATTTCATGAGGAAATTTACATTTGACTTTGCAGAAATAATAAATCCATTGCAAAGGATGATACACAAAGATACACAATTTAAATGGAGTGAGGAAGGAAGATATTCCTTTAATAAAATCAAAGTTGCTATCTCTCAAACCCTTGTTTTACAAAGCCCCAATTTCAGCAAAGACTTTTTCCTTTATACTTTTACCTCAGACCATTCTTTATCCGTGGTCCTCACTCAAAAGGATGATGAAAATAATGAGGCGCCTATATCATTCATGAACACCAATCTCCAAGGACATTAAATTAACTACCTGACTATTGATAAACAAGCATATGCAACGGTCTATAAGTTAGTAAATCACTTCGGATCCTATATCTGAAGAACGATATAAAGGTTATAATGCCTCACCTAGAAGTAAGGTCACTTTTTATGCAATAGGAAATGGGAGAATGAAGAGGTAATTGGATGGATGTCATCCAATAATTCGATCTAGACATCAAACCAACAAAGATAATCAAGGGTCAAGGTTTGTGTAAACTAGTTGTCGAATCCCAAGAGCTTATAGAATCATAAATTTCAGGTTGGGACTATGAGCTATCTTTATGGTGTAGTGAAGAACTGTATATCCCACATGGGCAGGAATATTGGTATGCATAACTATCTTATTTCCTCCATCATGGAAATTTTTCTGAACATCTAAAGCCTAGAGAGAAGAGAGCACTTAGGTTAAAATCCTCTCAGTACCGTCTCATAAATTCAGTCTTATTTTGCATGAATTATGATGGCGTGTTATTAAGATTCCTTGAAAAACAAGATGCTGAGAAGGTGCTAAGGGAACTACAAGATGGTCCTGCAGGCGGACAATTCACAGGAGAGACTACTGCTCATAAATGATTAAGGGCATGATATTATTGGCCAACTTTGTTTAGATATGCACACGTAAATGTAAGAAGATGCAAATTTTTTCAAATAAGTGGTGGAAAAGAGAAGAAGGCACCCATCCCATTGCAACCAGTGACAATTTATATACCTTTCGAGAAATGGGGAATAGATGTTATAGGAGAGATAAACCCAAAATCATCCAAACAACAAAAATATATATTAACTACAACTGATTATTTTACGAGATGGTCGAAATATATTCCCCTTACCCATGTAAACAAAAAGGTAGTAATACAGTTTTAGAACAACACACAATGACAAGGTTTAGGGTACCTTCCGTCCTGGTTTTTGATAATGGTTCATACTTTTCTTCCACTCTTTTGACCAATTTTTCTATAGATAAAGGCATCATTATGAAATACTCAACTAACTACTACCGATAGGGAAATGGTGTTGTAGAGTCAACCAATAAAAATCTAGTAAGAATTCTCAAGAAAATAGTAGTGGAAAATCACCGAAATTGGCACAACACACTTCACAATTCTCTATGAGCTGAGAGGGTGACTCCCAAAGAAGCCTTAGGGAATTCCCCTTATTTCCTAGTGTATGGAAAATAAGTTATCTTTCCAACTAATTTGTATCTCCCATCTTTGCAACTTTCTCAGTCCTCAAGGGTAAAACCCTGGTCAAGCATGCATCAAAGAATAGATACATTTTTAATGGTTGCGGAAGAAAGAGAACAGACTAAGACGAATTTTGCATCTTGTTATAACCCTATGTTTCATAGGATCAACTAGTGACTGAAAATTTTACCTCTAGTTGTATTTGTAGTGTAAATAATATTCCATTCTGCAAATGATTTTACAAAAGAAAAGAAAGAAAAGAAAAGAATAAAAGAAAGAAAAGAAAAAGAATAAAAGAAAGAAAAGAAAAAGAATAGAAGAAAAGAAAAGAAAAAGAATAAAAGAAAGAAAAATAATAAAAGAGGGTATGAAAAGAAAAATGATAAAACCCCATGCAATAACAATGGCTTGTTTCATACAGTCTAACCATGGTCAAGTCCTTTGCATTTATGCTGATAGGATTAGTGAATAAAACTTGGCTAAACAGTTTAATCTTGGCCAAGGTAGATAGGTTAGTGAATAAACTTGATCAAACAATTTAAACTTGATCAAATAGTCCCAGGCTAGAGTAATTCTTTAACCCAACATTCTAATCTGGGTTAAACTTGCTAGGTGAATAGATTAGGACATAGGTTAGTTTTCATTCCTTTCAATAAAACATACATGAAGTTGGTTGATTTCCTTGACTTGAGTTAAAAATGTTGTGTTCTAACCCCTTGGTGTCAAAAATGAAAAGGGGAGCAGTGCATAAAACCCATAAAAAGGGTTATATCCTAAGTTTTGATGATATAAAGTGATCAATTCTTTATGATTAAAAGGCGCACTTAGATCGATGACAGAGAAAAAGGTGCTCAGATCCACAACTGGCAAAAGATATCGGACCCCTGTGACCATTCTACCTTTAAAAGTG
>JASDQU010739633.1:274659-302525 GCA_032191745.1 Picea mariana
GGGGGGGGGGGGGGGGGGGGTCCGGGCAAGCAGTTTTTCCCTGGCAGGCCCCTCCTAATGTGGCGCACTCTTATTAATTCAAATCCCCCCTTCTATATTCCACTTACCCCCTACCCCCCTCCGAAAAATATGCCAAACCACCTTTCCATACCGCCATCTGCTCTGCCACCACGTACCATCCCCACTCACCCATCACTCATCACATCCCATCCACTTGTCATCCACTCACTACCTTCAACCTCACCCCAATACACATTTTACCCATTTATTACCCTCCACATCATCCCCGAGATACCCGTTGGCCAATCAATGCGGGTGATCATGATTGTTGGCCTGCTGACCCGTCATCCTTTTCCCAACGGACAACCATTCAACTTTTTTACCCCGTTTTTCTCCATTGTTGCATTGTTCATGATCCCAACACAATCGAAGCATCTATTCTCCATTATCTTCAGTCAACAATCTCCATTAAACGCCCGATAAACACAACTAATGTTTTGTTTCAACTTGCAGGTATCAGTCAAGCCAATGGATCCCAGGTCCAAATCCGCAGAGGTTGAAGACAATCCCTTTCTTCCCCCTCCTGTTGATCTGGACCGAATTCCGTTAGCCGACAAAGATCACTTAATAGCAGAGCCGAAGTGCGAATTCGACTTCTTCGAATTGCACTTCTGACTCAAAGATACATTTCTGGATCAAAGCGACGAGATTAGGCTCTGGGAGTCCAATCTCCCGCTGTACCTCTTCCCCAAATATACGACTTCCAATTCACCCTCAAATGCTAGTCACACTATTTCCCCAATTAGAGAGCCATCGTCTCTTCATCTAGAGAGACCATTTTCACCATTACATTCGAAACCATAGACCATATGATGTAGGTACCCAGAGACGAATCCATTTTTTCCGTTGAAGTTATGACCAAAATGTACCAGAAGTTATCTTTTCCCCAGAGAGCGCAAATCTTTGATCTTTTTCTCACTGAGAGTGCCAAGTTACCCAAGAAAAATCCCCCCTACCACTCATCCATTTTCTTACAGAAAGGTAACCAAATTATTTCCTCCCTGTGATCTCTGCTCGGATATTATTCAGACGAGTGGGTGGATGAACCCATCTTGGGTTTTCTATCCATTTTCCCCACCGAAGAGAAGGCCACCACCCAGTTCAATTTCAGCCAGTTTTTGGTCGATAACATTCATGAGCAACTCTTCATTTTTCCTACAGAAGACAGGTTCAGGTATTCATTAATATGATCATACATGTTCATTTTTTTCAATTAGAGAAGTTTCCTTTCTTCATGCAGAAGCTCGACCAAGACGGTAAGCTACAACTAGTCACATCCTGGATGTCATTACTGAGAAATAACTCATCTGAGTTCTGTTTTAAGTAGTTCATTGACCATTTTTACCACCCAGTGGTAAGCATGCTAAGTGGACGGAAAGAACCCAAGATAAATGAAGATATCCAAAGGATCTTGCACCTGTCAGACCTTGCAAAAACAGGTGATTGGTATCTGTACCAAGACCACAGAGATATCAGAGTCTACGGATGTGAACTGGCCCCTTACAAGCTGCCCAGATACTTGCCTGTTAGGATATTTTCTCTGGAATATATCAAGTATATGATTAATTTAGATGACATTCATTTTGTGGCTTTTAATAATAAACAATAGTTGAGGATCAAGGGACATATATGATATTTTATCTATAACAACAGAGATGCAGGTGAAGAAGCCGCCAAGCTATTAAAAGAAATGAAGTTCAGTCTAATTTTTCCTTGGTAGTATGACCCCTATGGAGTTGGAGTTATTACAGAAACTAGATTGAAGAACATAAGTCCCCCCTATAATCATGTGCCTAGACCAGAGATAGAGAAATTCATGAACCAGACAGAGTGGGAGGAAAAAAATTTAATTGATACTGAACCAAAGTCTTCCCCTGCCAACTTTTCACAAATAAATAATCCATAGGTACCAATAGAGAAGAGGCCCAGGAAGGATGTATCCCCATCAGTCACTGAAGTCTCATCAGAAGACTTCCAAGTTTATAGGAAAAGACCAAAGACCATTCATACACCTGATAGTTTTGGAGGAGAGGAGACTCAGTCCACCACAATGGAGGGAGAACATTCACCACTACCTTCAGGAAGACATAAAATGATGTCTACTTTTTCATCCAAGAAGAAGACTGACACCACATTGACCACTAAGCCCTCACAAGAGTCTGCATAACTTACTATTTTTGAGAAATATAACTTGATTAAGAATAAGAATGAGATGCTTACTAGAATCACCTATGCACAATTCTAGAAGCAAACATCTACAACCCAACATAGATTGCTCTCTGCTTTTGACATAGAAAAAGGGAGGATGCACATGGCATACTTGTAGGCACATGTGCCTCAACCCAAAATAGTTTCTGATTACAAAAGGTCAACATTTGAGTTTGATAGCAAAGATGTACATCCATCCTATCAGATGGATCTGCACAAAAATACTAGAGAAATGTATAGACTTAGTTGCAGGTTTCTTTGAATAATGTCTAGACTCAGCTGAAGCTGGTGAAGATGTCTTCTTTGGCAAAGGATAAAAAAATAAAATCTCTGGAAGAATTGTTACTCAAAATTGGATATGATCCATCCAATGTTAAAGCAACATAAGAGATCCTCAAGAAGAAGAACATTGACATAGACTCCCTAAGGAAACAACTGAAAGTATCTACTACAGAAGACACACAGGCTAAAGATATGGCTGAGACTGAAGGCCATAAAGAGGAAATGTTGAAGTTGATCATGGAGTAGAATTCTCATATCAAGGAGATGGAAGCCGAGCTGGAGAAACTAATCAAATAAAAATAGTAGAGTGTTCCAATGGAAGTTGTTCCACTTAATGCAATCCCTCTCACAGGGGTCATTGCAGCTAGAAAAACTTCTGTAACAACCACAGAGGCATCAAAAAAGTTGGCAAATTCCATGGAAGACATGTCTTTGTAGGGAGACGAAATCAAAATATTTTAGGATGAGATCAATAACCTCCAGAAAATGAAGTCCACTTTCCAGTCTAGTTACAATATAGAGTTGCATACAACACAGAGACGCAAGCAAGAATTGCAGAAGGTATAGGAAGAAACAACCATGGCCAAAACACTTTCAAAGGCCAAAGAAAATATTTGGATGGACATCTGCAAATCCATGACAGAAATTTGGCCACTTATACAGATTATGTTCGAGAAACATGAACTAATATGGAGAAGCAAACACGCCATTGATAAGATCAAAGGAGAACTAGGAGAAATGCCTACTGAGGCAAATGAAATCATCAGATTCTTGAATTCCAAAACAAGAGAGGAGCTAGAGGCCTTAGAGATTGAGGATAGAACATAAACTATCCTTGAGGTCAAGAAAGTTTTTACCAAGAGAGGACTAATGCTACAACTGGAAGAAAGGTCCCAAGCAATGGACATTGGAGTTCAAAGTTTTTTCAGCAAAATGGATTTACTACATAAGGAGGGGCTACCAGGGTTACTTGTGATCAATGACAAGTTGATTACCCTCTCAGAATACAAACAAAATATCATCATAGTGGCAAAGGATGGTTATAAGTTTGCATGGATACAGAGAAATATCACTGGTAAAGCATTTTTGGAGACTCTGCAGTTGGACCTCAACATCCAACATGAGATCAAGTACATCTTCATCACCAAGCCCACCTTCGCCAAATACACAAAGATGGATGAAGTTTACCAAAGGTTACTCAAAATAACCATCCCTAGTCAAAAGAGATGGGATGACCTGTGTACTCTGATCGAGTAATGATGAGGTGTACGTCCAAGTCAGCACATGGTACAGTTATAATCAATTCAAAGATGAATCAACAAGCACTTCCTCAAAATCAACATCAAGGATTCGAGTATCATTTAAAATTCCTATCTTTTTGTAAAATGCAATCTAGTTAGTTAGATTTTATCTCCACCATATCTTGATCATTAATGACATGATCAATTGTAATTTTTCTTTAAATACTTCAGACTTCGAAGTATTGAGGGTTGATCTTTACGCCCAAGCAAGCTGTAATCTATAATCTTTCTAAAGAGATCTACCAGTAATAAAAAGGATGATTCACAAGATTCCTGTGTGTTGATGTTGGTGATGTTATTTATTTTTGTTTAATGTTTATCTTACTTCACTATCACTCTGTTTTCTTTCTTTGATCGTTTAAAGAAGTTTAAGTGCAGAATTTATTTTCGAATACTCTGTTTCTGGCTTTTAAAGATCTAAATGTTATTCTTCTGATATTGTAATAAAAAAATTCTTAAATGCTTCTTTATTGTGATTGACTACCTCACATGTCTTCTACTTTTCATCGCTTTAATTCTAAAGGATCCAACATTTGCATTACCTTTCCCTATGAAGAAACCTTATAAAATATGTTCTTTGATCTCAAAATTTAGCACAGACCCCATAGCCCAATGGATGCATAAGCAATATTTTAGCCATCTTTATAAAACAAAACAACACACTTCTATTAATTTAACTATCCTAATATCTGAAGCTTGAAACATATCTAAATCTTACAGAGAGATCCCTCTCTGAAACTGGCAGGGCTAGATCCCAGTTTCGAAGTGGTTGGATAAGTTAACTCTGCTAAAGTTTCTTCTACCTCCTCACAGCCTATGGGAATTTACAACGCATTAACATAGTAGCGACTTCGCTGGGGAATCAAACAAACTTTCCATCCTACGATTTCTTTTCCCTAGTTAAAGAAACCTTTATTTTTGAATAAATTATAAAATATAACTTACAAAGAGATAAATGTTCAGAGGTTGTTAAAGTTTGTACATATTAGTTTATATTTCTCAAAATTTTAGATTCTGGCTCCTAAAAGAATTCATACTAGATCTCACCCTAACCGAGAACCTGCAATAGAAATAGATGATCCAAAAAAATTACTCAGAAAGAAAAACATTGTAGAAGGTTCCGGGAGTCACAGTCCCCTTCATAGGTCCAGTTCTCTCCCTGAAAAGCTTGTCGCTATCTAGGATCTTTAGTTTGACATATATTTTGAGAAAAGTCTATTCAGAACCAAATCTGTCATCTTTGTAAGTGAAACGATCCTAGATCAAACCATATTACAACCCAGGACCCTTGAAATACTTTCTCCTAGAGCAGAATTTGATCAACGCTTCCTTCAAGAATTCAAGAAGTTAGAAGATCTAGTAGAAAATCTTGATCAAGCTTTGTACCAAGCTCACTTTCAATAGTCTGTAGAACTTTCTGCCCTGGCTATTGCTACAACATCCATCAAACATCAAATAATTCACTCTACATCTCCTAGCCCTACCTCTTATACTTCTTATGTCACTTCTCCCCTAATCACACAAGTTGTTGTTCAACCTCCTCCACCAATCATGGTAGCAAGATATTCTCCCTTGTTTTTGGACACTCCCTTACATGCCATGCCCAGGACTGTCAAACCAGACTTCCCCATTTTGATGGTACTGGACCAATTAATGCACAACAAGATGTTGATAAGATGAACGATTATTTTGATTTGCAGGAAGTCGATGAGGGAGACGTCCAGATGCAAATTTTTGCACAGAGTTTGACCGGAGAAGTCAAAAAATGGTTCAAATATTTACGCCCTTCTACCATAGTTGACATTGCTACTTTTTAATGGAGTTTTCTTGATAGATGGGAGGTAAAGAAAAATCCTCTCCATATTTGATCAGAATATGAGAATATCAAAAGGAGTCAAGGGGAAACAATGCAATATTACTACATTCATTTCAACAATCTTTACAATGCAATTCCAACTGATATCAAACCACCTCAAGGTTTGGCATTAATCAAATTCCCTGATGGATTTAATGCTGATATGTCATACCAACTAAGGGAAAGAAATTTTGTCACCCTAGAAGATATGCAGAAAAGTGCAATGAGCGTGGAAGCAAATCTATTAGCCAGAAGAGCCAGGAAAAGAACAAAGAGAAGGGTTACAATCAACGAAGAGCCTTCCATGTCTTCTTTAGATGCTAAAATAGATTCCATAGTCAGAAGTGTGGAGACAATGATGGAAAGGCTAACCATCGTTGACATGAATCCACCCAGGGAAAATCATCTTGACCCTCACATCGAAAATCCAAATTTCAGAAGGAATCCTACCCAGAATAGGCAGAGAGATCTGAGAGATCAAAGAGAGCAAAGGGGGCATGATCAGTAGATTATACCACCTCTTTAGGAAAATTACGCTGATAATGGGGAGGAGATAATCAAAGAGTTGTATGATACTCACATAAACCTCATGGGTGTTCATGATGATGACTCCATTTTCTTACTCAGGAAGAACAAGAGTTTTTTCTCCTCTCACAAACAAAGGTAAATGAGGAAGAAGAAGAAACATAACATCATGCCTTTGAGAATGCTTTAATGGAGGTACACAAGTAGTATGACTTAAGAAGCAAGAAGACTAATGACAATCATACAAAGAAGGATGTTGAAACGAAGAAAACAACTGAGGCCAAGAAAACCTCAGATGCTTCTCTCAAGAATGTCCCTGAGAAGAATAATGTTGAATATTCTGCAAAAAGAAATCCTGAAACTTCACAAAGATCAGATCACACCGAGGTTGCATCAACTAGTCAACCAAGTACTTATGCACAAAAAACTGTGACTGGAAAACTAGAGGTGCAAAGCCAAAGCAAAACTTCCACTACTTTCAACCTGGAAGGGGAATTAGCCAAATTGAAGATTCCTATTCCCATGTCTGAACTAATGAGAAAAAATTCTTACAAATCACAGGTGATCAAAGAATTAAGCATTGAACCAAAGATAGGTACAAAAGCATTAAATATTGGATCAGGAATGCACTCAGACACTGTAAATCTTACTGATGATAAACCTGAGCTACTGTTTGGCCCTAAAGTTGATGGACAAAATGATAGTAGTGTTTTTCCCCATTTCTATATCAGTCTGAATATCCATGACAAGATCTTACACAATGCTATGCTTGATTCCGACACCTCTCACAATCTGATGCCCAAAGTTGTGATGGAGAAGTTGGGGTTTTATGTCACCAGACCCTACAAGGACTTGCATTCTTTCGACTCTAGCAAGGTCAAATGTATAGGGATAATTAAATATTTATGTATCACCCTAGCTCAAATACAAACAAAAAGAATGGTGATGGATATTGTGGTTGCAAACATCCCTCTGAAATATGGTATTTTGTTATCTAGATCTTGGGGGGCTAAGTTGAAAGACACTTTGCAATTAGATATGTCTTACACTACCATCCCGGTATTTGGACAACAAAAAAGATTGTACAAAGAGACTCTGATGATGTATATGGTCAACAGTCAAGAAAAACCACAACTACCCATTATACTCTACACACTCGGATTTGGATTTATTCATTTTTTACAATGATGGTGACTTGGAAAATCAAATTGCTCAGTTGGAAGATGATGCACCTGATCTGCAAGAATATAAAGAAAACACTAAGGTAAGAAACACTGTAATAATAGGAAGTGATGAACTTCCAGCCGATCTCTGGAGTATGGATTTTGATGGGGCTATGAGCAAAGAGGGAGCTGGAGATCAGGTTTGGTTGCAAAATCATAGAGCAAAGTATTCAGAGAACCACTCTTATAAACTAAATTTCCAGTGCATGAACAACATAGCGAAGTACGAAGCCTTGGTACTCGGCCTAAAGTTATTGAAGAAGGTTGGCGCTAAAAAGATTATGGTAAGAGGTGACTCTGAAATTGTCATTAAGAAAATTAAAGGTGAGTATTCAACTAAGAATCCTAGACTAAGGGCTTATAGAAACATTGTTTTAGATTTTTTAGAATGTTTCATTGAAATCGACTTGCAGGTAATGCCCAGAGGTCAGAACATATTGGCAGATGGATTGGATACTTCGGCAGCCACATGCAAAATACCTTTCAAACCAAATCGCCAATACACAGTACAGGTGAAGTGCAGACCAACTGTTCCAGATAACATCATGTACTAGCAGGTATTTGGAAACGATGAACAAATTGAAGATTTCCTGCAGTCTAAGAATGATTTTGAATGTACAAATATAGATACCGAGAATGAAGATGATGGTGTAAATAAATCAATTTTTAAAAATGATAGTGTAAATAAAGTAGACTCAGATGAAATAAATGAAAATGATGAAGACTCTGATGTTTTGCATTTGAAAAACAATGTTTTACTTAGAGGTTTGGTTCCTTTAGAAGACCTGTTTGATTTTAACGATGTAGCAAAAAAGCCAAAGATAGAACCCACTGGGAGAGAGTCGAGGAGTGTAATATAGGAATAGAGGAAAAACCCAAAATGATTAAATTATTTAAATCTTTACCTCCAGAGAAAAATAAAAAATATATCGATCTGTTCAAGGAATTCATAGATGTATTTGCCTGGAGTTATGTGGATCTAAAGTCTTACGACACCAGTATCATACAACATAGAACTCCAATAAGATAAGAACATAAACCTTTCAGACAGAAACATAGGAGAATCAATCCCAATAAAAGAAGGAGAAGTCTTACTTATGTTCCAAATGCAGTGGTGAAATATATTTTGACTCAGGATAATCCTGATGGTAGGAGAGGGAAGTGGATTGCTATCATTATGGAATACGATATAGAAATAAAACCCACTAAACTGATCAAGGGTCGGGGTTTGCCCAAATTGATGGTCGAGTCCAATTTCCATGCTTTAGACATTAAATTTTTGGCTGCAGTTGACGAGAAGGAAGAGAAGGTGACTCCAAATGTAAAAGAGGTATTCTTAAACTCTCCTTGGTACGCAGATCTCATTTTTGTCCTTCATAATTTACAAGCTCCTCCTGGTCTAACTAAGACCAAAGCTAGATTTATTAAACTAAAAGCATTGAAATATTGTATTCTAGACAGAAACCTTTACTTGAAACACCTTGGGGGTGTTATTGGATTAATCGGTAGGTGTGGACACTAATAGATCTCCCTAGATCCACCTGGATCTAGAACAAAGCAAGACAGGACATGACTCTTTCCCTAGATTTTGACCATTGAATTAACTAGGAGGCAAGAACAAACAACATACCTTATTATTACTTACTATGGTCTTTGTTGCTCCCGCTTCGCTCCAGTGCTCTCGTGCAGCCAAAACCAAGACAACACAAACCAACCAAAGTGAAGATAACACAATCTATTCAACAGTCAATGTATGTATATGATCAAGGAATTATACAATAAAGTGGAAATAGCTTTATGGGAAAGGGACATGCCACTGTATTATATTAATGGAAAGTAAAGAGTACAACCTGAGCCTTGATGTCGCAAAATTCCTTTCGATGACTCCTGGCTCTGACACACACACTTGCTCAATTCTTGCATGAAGAATATCAAAACCTCTTGATAGACTTGCTAGAGTCTCCAAGCTGCTGTTCAAGCTTCAGTCCTTCACACAATTCTTTCACCAATTCTCCAATGAATCTTGCTTAACCTTTTCCATGAGAATTCCCTCAATATATAGGAGAGGATGAATTAGTTACTTGGATAAGAATGATCCCAAAATATCAGGGAATCCAGTACTAGGATAACCATTCGAATGCCAACCCATTATTCTAGAAGATTCCCTTCTAGAAGCACCAATAATTCATCTTTTTCCTTTCTTTAGGAAGAGTTCACACCCTAGATATTCAACATAGTGCAAGAATTTCACACCCTGGCTTAAGGCAACCTGCGAGAATGGGTCATTCTCGTAGCCAAATATATTAGTAGCCTGCGAACTTGCTTCAAAAATGAGTTTTCTTGGAAGAGATGAAAGTAACTTTTCTCAGGTAAAAGTTCTTATGAAGAGCCTGAGTACACCATCATCAATACATCATCATGATGACCAAAATCATGGGTAACAGGGGGTATGTTACTTACTTTCTTATTAAAGGATGAAGTTGAAAAGGTATTGCAGGATTTCCATGAAGGTGATTGTGGCGGGCATCTCAACTGGAAAACCACTGATAACAATATCCTCATAGCCGGTTTTTACTGGCCCATCTTGTTTGTAGATGTACACAAAAAGGTGACCTCCTACCACAAGTGTCAAGTCTTTGAAGGAAAAAGGAAACTTTTACCCCTACCCCTCAAACCTATTTCAGTAGAAGCTCCATTCCAACAATGGGGTTTGGAATTTATTGGTGAGATTCATCCACCCTCTTCCGACCAACATAAGTGGATCCTCATAGCCATGGACTACTTCAAAAAGTGGATTGAAGCTATACCATGCAGGCAAGCCACTGACTTTGTCATCATTAAGTTCTTGGAAACTAATATTTTGTCTCATTTTGGATGTCATAGGAAAATCATAACTGACAATGCAACGTCCTTCAGATCCAAAAATCTTGTAGAGTTTTCCATCCAGTACCACATTACTTTGGGGCACTTCACAGCCTATTACCCTCAGGGGAATGGGTTAGCTGAGTCCTCAAACAAAATTCTGGTGAATATCATTAAGAAGACATTGCAGGAAAACAAGAAGTCCTGGCATAATAAGTTACTTCATGCATTCTGGGCTGACTGACTAACCACAAAAATATCAATCGGTATGTCCCCATATCAATTTGTATATGGCATTGATGCAATTTTCCCTACTTCTTTGGGAATCCCTGTTATGAAACTGCTACAAGAGCTACAGGTGGAACCCAATGATACCCAAAGGAGAATAAATCATATGATCCACTTACAGAAGTCCAGAGAAGAAGTGTATAACAAGACCCAGGTAATCCAAGAAAGTATCAAAAAGATTTATGATAGGAGAACTAAAGAGGATGATTTTGAGTTGGGTGATTTGGTACTGAAGTGGGATTCCAGGAATGAGGATAAGGGTAAACATGGAAATTTCGATAGTTTGTGGAAAGGCCCTTACATCATTCAGGCATTCAGAGGAAATAACGCTTTTTTGCTCAAGGACAGTGATGGAGCAGACCCGCCAGGAGGACATGTAAATGGAAGAATGTTCAAGCATTATATCCCGCCCCAATGAGGTTTTTAGTCATTCAATTTCATTGTACAAACCGTTCCTTTTACTTTCAGTTTATGTGTGGGTGTTGTTGATCAGATGGTTGAAGCCCGAAGAGAAGGCCCTAAGCCACTGACTAGCGCCACCAGATTCTCAAAATAAAATAAATCAAGTTGTAGAAGAAGCACTGGAAAAAAAAAATCTTTCAACACATCAGGAAGCGGGTTCTTGGCACCTCACAAGGAGAGAACCATCCCCAGGTGGAGCCACTATTATAAACCTATGTTTCATAGGATCATATGGTGACCGGAAATTTTACCTCTAGTTATATTTGTGTTGTAAATAATATTCCATTCTGCAAATGATTTTACAAAAGAAAAGAAAATAATAAAAGAAAGAAAAGAAAAAGAATAAAAGAAAGAAAAGAAAAAAGAATAAAGGAAAACAACAGAAAAAGAATAAAATAAAGAAAAAGACTAAAAGAGGGTATGAAAAGAAAAATGATAAAACCCCATGCAATAAGAATGGCTTGATTCATACAGTCTAACCATGGCCAAGTCCTTTGAATTTATGTTGATAGGATTAGTGAATAAAACTTGGCTAAACTATTTAATCTTGGCCAAGGTAGATAGGTTAGTGAATAAACTTGATCAAACAATTTAAACTTGATCAAATAGTCTCAGGCTAGTGTAATTCTTTAACCTAACAGTCTAATCTCGGTTAAACTTGCTAGGTGAATAGATTAGAACATAGGTTAGTTTGCATTCCTTTCAATAAAATAGACATGAAGTTGGTTAATTTCCTTGACTTGAGTTAAAAATATTGTGTTCTAACCCCTTGGTGACAAAATTGAAAAGGGGAGCAGTGCAAAAAATCCATAAAAAGGAGCTATCCTAAGTTTTGATGATATAAAGTGATCGACGCTTTATGATTAAAAGGTGCGCTTAGATCGACGACAGAGAAAAAGGTGCTCAGTTCCACGACCGGAAGAAGATATCGGACCCCCCTGACCATTCTACTTTTAACGGTGGGGGGGGGGGGGTTTGGGCAAGCGATTTTTCCTCAGCGGGGCCCTCCTAACATGGCGCACTCCTGTTAAATTGGACCCCCCCACTCTATACCACTTACTTCCTACCCCTGTCCGAACAAGATGCCAAACCACCTTTCCATACCACCATTCGCTTTGCTGCCACATACCATCCCCACTCACTTGTCGCCTGTCACATCCCATCCACTTGTCATCCACTCACTACCCTCAACCTCACCCCCATACACATTTTACCCATTTATTACCCTCCACATCATCCTGGAGATACCTGTTGGATAATCAATGCAGGCGATCATGATCGTTGGTCTGCTGACCCGTCATCCTTTTCCCAAAGGACAACCATTCAATTTTTTTACCCCATTTTTCGCCATTGTTGCATTGTTCATGATCCCAACACAACCGAAGCCTATGTTCTCCGTCATCTTCAGTCAACAATATCCATTAAACGCCCGATAAACACAACTAACATGTTGTTTCAACTTGTAGGTATCAGTCGAGCCAATGGCTCCCAAGTCCAAATCCACAGAGGTTGAAGAAAATCCCTTTCTTCCCCCTCCTGTTGATCTGAACTGAATTTCGTTAGCCGACAAAGATCAATTAATAGTAGAGTCAAAGTGCGAATTTGAATTCTTCTAATTGCACTTCTGGCTCAAAGATATATTTATGGATCAGAGCTACGAGATTAGGCTCTGGGAGTCCAATCTCCCACTATACCTCTTCCTCCAAATATACCACTTCCCCAAATTCACCCTCAAATGCCAGGCACACTATCTCCCCACTTAGAGAGCCATCGTCTCTTAATATAGATAGACCCTTTTCACCATTACATATGAATCCATAGACCAGATGATGTAGGTACTCAGAGCTAAATACTTTTCCCTTTTTTCCATTGAATTTCTGACCGAAATGTACCAGAAGTTATCTTTTCCCCAGAGAGCACAAATCTTTGATATTTTTCTCACTGAGAGTGCCCAGTTACCCAAGAAAAATCCCCCCTACCACTCATCCATTTTCTCAGAGAAAGGTAACCAAATTATTTCCTCCCTATGCTCTCTACTCGGATATTATTCAGACGAGTGGGTGGACGAAGCCATCCTGGGTTTCCTATCCATTTTCTCCATCGAAGAGAAGGCCACTACCCAGTTCAATTTTAGCTAGTTTTTGGTCGATAACATTGATGAGCAACTCTTCAGTTTTCCTACATAAGGCATGTTCAGGTATTCATCAATATTGGCATACATGTTCATTTTTTTTCAATTGGAGAAGTTTCCTTTCTTCATGCAGAAGCTCAACCAAGACGGTAAGCCACAACCCGTCACATCCTGGACGTCATTACTAAGAAATAACTCATCTGAACTATTCTGTTTTAAGCAGTTCAACGATCAGTTTTACCACTTAGTGGTAAGCATGCTAAGTGGATGGAAAGAACCCAGAATAAATGAAGAGATCCAAAGGACCTTGCACCCGTCAGACCTTGCAAAAACAGGTGATTGGTATATGCACCAAGACCACATAGAGATCAGAGTCTACCGATGTGAACTGGCCCCTTACAAGCTTCCCAGATACTTCCCTGTCATGATATTTTCTCTAGAATATATCAAGAATAATTATTAACTCAGACGACATTCATTTTGTGGCTTTTAATAAGAAACAACAGTTGAGGATCAAGGGACAGATAAGATCTTTTATCTTTAACAACAGAGTTGCAGGGGAAAAATCCGACAAGCTATTAAAAGAAATGAAGTTGAGTCCAAGTTTTCCTTGGTAGTATGATCCCTATGGAGTTATTACAAAAACCAGATTGAAGAAAATAAGTCCCCCCTATGCTCATGTGCCTAGACCAAAGATAGAGAAATTCATGAACCAGACACAGTGAGAGGAAAACACTTTAATATATACTGAACCAAAGTCTTCTCCTGCTAGCTTTTCACAAGCAAATAATCCACGTGTACCGGTAGATAAGAGTCCCAGGAAGGATGTATCCCCATCAGTCACTGAAGTCTCAGCAGAAGACTTCCAAGTTTATAGGAAAAGACCAAAGACCAGTCATACACCTGATAGGTCCGGAGGAGAGGAGACTCAGTCCAACACAATGGAGGGAGAACATTCACCACTACCTTCAGGAAGCCAGAAAATGATGTCTAATTTTTCATCCAATAAGCATACTGATACCACATTGACCATTAAGCCCTCACAAGAGTCTGCAGAACTTACCACTTTTGAGAAATATAAATTGATTAAGAAGAAGAATGAGATGCTTACTAGCAACACCTATGCACAATTATGGAAGCAAACATCTACAAACTAGCATAGGTTGCTCTCTGATTTTGACACAGAAAAAGGGAGGATGCACATGACATACTTGCAGGCACAATTGCCTCAACCCGAAACAATTTTTTATTACAAAAGGTCAACATTTGAGTTTGATAGAAAAGATGTACATCCAGCCGATCAGACAGATCTGCACAGACCCACTGGGAAATGATTTTCTCCACCTTGGCCAATACCTCCACGACTGCTGCAAAGTTGCAGGTTTCTTTGAATAATGTACAGACTCAGCTGAAGCTGGAGAAGGTGTCTTCTTTGGCAAAGGATAACAAGACAAAATCTATGGAAGAACTGGTACTCAAAATTGGATATGATGCATCCAATGTTAGAGAAACAAAAAATCTCGTCAAGAAGAAGAATGCTAACATAGCCTCCCTAAGGAAAAAACTAAAAATATCTACTACAGATGACCCATAGGCTAAAGAAATGGTTGAGACTGAAGGCGATAAAGAGGAAATGTTGAAGTTGATCATGGAGCAGAATGCTTAGATCAAGGAGATGGAAGTTGAGATGGAGAAACTAATCAATGAAAAAGAGTAGAGTGTGCCAATGGCATTCGTTCCACTTAATGTAGTCCCTCTCACAGGGGTCAATGCAGCTACATCAACTTCAGTAACAACCACAAAGGCATCATAAAAGTTGGAAAAGTCCATGGAAGACATGTCTTTGCAGGGACAAGAAATCAAAACATTGTAGGATGAGATCAATAACTTCCAAAAACTGAAGTCCACTTTTCAGTCTAGTTATAATACAGAGTTGCATACAACACAGAGACTCAAGCAAGAATTGCAGAAGCCACATAAAGAAAGAGTCATGGCCAAAACACTTTCAAAGGCCAAAGAAAATATTTGGATGGACATCTGCAAATTCATGACATAAATTTGGCCACTTATACAGATTATGTTCAACAACATGAACTAATACGGAGAAGCAAATAGGCCATTGATAAGATCAGAGGAGAAATAGGAGAAATGCCTATTGAGGCAAGCAAAATCATTAGATTCTTGAATTCCAAAACAAGAGAGGAGCTATAGGCCTTGGAGATTGAGGATAGAACATAAACTATACTTGGGGTCAAGAAAGTTTTGACCAAGAGAGTATTAATGCTGCAAATGGAAGAAAGGTCCCAAGCAATGGACATTGGATTTCAAAGGTTTTTCAGCAAAATGGATTTACTACATAAGAAGGGGCTACCAGGGTTATTTGTGATGAATGACAGGTTGATTACCCTATTAGACTACAAGCAGAAGATCATCACAGTGTCAAAGGATGGTTCTATGTTTGCAGGGATACAGGGCAATATCACCGGTAAAACATTTTTGGAGACTTTGCAGTTGGAACTCAACATCCAACATGAGATCAAGTACATCTTCATCACCAAACCCGCCGTCGCCAAATACATAGAGATGGATGAAGTTTACCTAAGGTTACTCAAAATCACCATCCCTAGTCAAAAGAGATGGGATGACTTGTGTACTCTGATCGAGTAATGATGAGGTGTATGTCCAAGTCATCACATGGTACATTCATAATCAAGTCCAAGATGAATCACCAACCACTTCCTCAGAATCAACATCAAGGATTCGAGGATCATTTAAAATTCCTATATTTTTGTAAAATGCAATCTAGTTAGTTAGATTTTATCTCCACCATATACTGATCATTAATGACAGGATCAATTGTAATTTGTTTATAAATACTTCAGACTTTAAATTATTGAGGGTTGATCTTTACGCCCAAGCAAGCTGTAATCTGCAATCTTTCTGAAGAGATCTACCAGTAATAAAAAGGATGATTCACAGGATTACCCGCGTGTTGATGTTGGTGATGTTATTTATTTTGTTTAATGTTTATCTTACTTCGTTATCACTCTATTTTCTTTCTCTGATCATTTAAAAGAAGTTTAAGTGCAAATTTTATCTTCGAATACTCTGTTTCTGGATTTTAAAGATCTGAATGTTATTCTACTGATATCATAATAAAGAAATTCTTAAATTCTTCTTTATTGTGATTGACTACCTCACTTGTCTTCTACTTTTCATCGCTTTAATTCTAAAGGATCCAACATTTTCATTACCTTGTCTTGTGAAGAAACCTTATAAAATCTGTTCTCTGATCTCAAAATTTAAGACAGACCCCATAGCCCAATGGATGCATAAGCAATATTTCAGCCATCTTTATAAAACAAAACAACACACTTCTATTAATTTAACTAGCCTAGTATTTGAAACCTGAAACATATCTAAATCTTATAGAGATATCCCTCTCTGAAACTGGCAGGGCTAGATCCCAGTTTCAAAGTGGTTGGATAAGTTACCTCTACTAATTTTCTTCTACCTCCAGACAAGCTTTGGGAATTTACAGAGCATTAACACATCTCACCAACAATTAGTTAAAAGATGGTTCAATAAGCACAAGGTTGGAGACAAAAATTTCAAAGTAGGTGATTTAGTCCTGAAATGGGATAAAATCAAAGAGCCAAAATGAAAACATTTGAAGTTCCAAAACCTATGGCCTAGACCTTTCCAAATTGTTGAGAATATTGGGGTAGGCATGTATCGGCTGCAAAATCTTACGGGTGAGCTCGAAACTCTCCCTGTTAATGGCCAAGACCTAAAATTCTTCTTTTCATATCCGTCTCTTAGGAAGTCTCTTGTACCATAGTTTACATTTTTTTTTCCTTTCAATCGGTTTTGCTTTAGATAGATTGATATTTTAGGTTTGTATGTTCTAATTGGATGTTATCTTATCTTTTATTCTTTTATGAATTTGGTTTTCTTTCTTTGATTTTGGGCATGATCATGAGAATTTTTTGTGCTAAGACTTATGGTGTAATCTGGAGAAACCGATTCTCTTATCCCGAATCTTTTAATATCATAGATAAAATGAGAAGTTCCTACTAGACCAAAGATTCCAACGCACAAATAATTCACATTTCTGTATGCATATCACTCGGGGAACAAACAAGTTGTTTTCGTTGTGGCATGGGAACACTGAGGAAAATGGACTGTAGGAGAGTATATCTTATAACCCAGAAAAAATAGAGTAGGTTCTCATTCCTTTTAGTAAAGAAAGTAATGAAAAGCATAAGAGTTGGCTCCTCCACTCTAAGAAACATATATCCTCCTCCCTGACTCATTCTTGGCACCTGTTAAATAATGCATTAAAGAAATGAAGTACAAAAATAAAATAATATAATAATATAGAATGTACAATCAGGGAGGGTATGAAAATATCTTCGACGGGGCTATGGACGTTCGCTGGAAGTGGAGAACAGTCTATGATATCAAGGTGACTCCATCGAGGCTATGAACACTCATTGGTAGCAGAGCAACAACATGAGGAGGCTACTAACTTTAAGAGTTAAAGATACCATGTCTTTCTAGTAGCCATGAGTTCCAACTCACCTCTCTTAAGGTGGATATGAGTTATCGATGCAGTGGAAAGAAACATGAAATCAGATGAATCCCCATAAGTTGACAAGAATGAATATTCCTTAGGCCATATGTATACAAAAATCCGAGTCATTTGTGGGTCGGTATCTCAAGTTGAATTCAACTCTCAAAAAATCTTATTGATATCAGTAAAAGAAGGTGCATAGATGTTGGTTTTGCTCAGTGAATCACCATTTTGTTGAGCGCTCAACACACCCTCAATATTTTCGAAATTTTCAGTTACCACTTTCCTTTGATTTCATCCTAATGCTTTGGTTCTCAAAATGATCATGATCAATTTTGGGGGTTTTTCTTTTGTTTTTCTCATATTAGACAAGTATCGATCTTAATACGGATTATAACTAGAAGAGAGAGAAGTCTAAATGGTTTAGATGCTGAAAAAAGGGGTCTTCAACACTTAATATTTTCAAAGATTATCGAAACTCCTGACATTAATTGAATTTTATTGATGCCCGACAATCACCTCTTAAGAGCACCGACGTTGATAAATATCGGGAATCACCCATGACAACTTACATTTTCCACTAATGCACTATCAAGAAAAATAATTCACCGATGTCGATGAGTATAGACCATCAACACTCTACTTGGAACATCACAAAATCAACTTAGGGAAAGCCAAGCCCCGATGCTGACAAGTGAAATATTCCTCGAAATTGTGGCCATCTGATTATAACGAGAAGAACATCCTAACCATCATAAGCCATGTCAACTGAGTCACACCATTCATGCCACGACACGATCCACATTATCATAAGCAACTCACATCAGTCATTGAGGCACCAGATATGTTGACGAAAAAGGTCAAAGGAATTAGTTGAGGTTTGAACTCGTCGACGTCGATGTTACATCGGTCATCGACAAAAGATAAGTGTAGTTGTATTAGGATCTATGATTTTTCAACCTTCTATCTTTGATATATTATCAATGTTAGCAAACCAAGACCAAAAAGATACTTCTTGTCAATGCATGAACGAATCTTCCGATGATTGATCATCATAAAGGAAAGGCTATGATCTAGACCTCCCATATTTTTCTTGCATAAATATGGATCGTCCAAAGTTTAAGAAAGAGATCTTGAAACACCGAGGCTTTGAATCCAGACATAACAACACCGATGAAGATGTCATATCGACGATCGACTAGGAACACGCTCGTGACACAAACCTCTAGGCACGTCGTATGCACCGAATTACGGTATCAAATTGGCATTGGCAGGCCCGAACCTATAATCACTCGAAGAGACACATGAACAAGACCATCGATGACTGATTTCAATAGAACGAGCTGTGATCTTGACCCTTCACACTACCTCCGCATTTGATATACGTCGTCCATATTCTACAATAAGTGTTTTATGATGCCTTGAGTTTTAAGGTAAAAAAAACCTCATTAAATGTGTATTTTTATCTATATGAGCAAGCCACATCGGTCAAGGGAGGCCTCAAACTTCACGCTGCATAATTTGAACGCTACATCAAAATCTTGAAAAACTCACCACGAAAATCACACAAACATGACTTCCAACATTCATCTTTGTCGGGATCAACGATTAAACATAGAGATAGATTTGTCGATCCACAAGCAATAACACTTCCCTGACCCCCGATCTTAGCAGTCATTGTACGCCAACAAACCATTGTTCAAAACCACTGATAGACCGACTTAACATTCTTTTGCGCCATTGATTAACGTAGCATAAAAAAAAAGAAATCATGGTGCTGACGAAGAATTTAATTCCCAAGGATCCTTAAGGATTATGTTGTACTCAATGATGGTGGATTCGAATGAGACTGGTAGGAACAAGATTTTTGAGCCCGATTCGACTCTTTCATTTTACCATTTTTTTCCATAAGGCATTAAAAATATTTGTGTAGCAATAGTTCTTAAAGAACTAAGTGATTGCACTCATTTGAGTTAACTTTTGTAAATTTACTATGGTTGGACACATCGATCACACTGCGAGGGGGGGTGAATCAATGTGAGGGATATTTTTTAACTTCTCACAAAAAATTAATTAGCAATCACCATTTACAACATCATTACTTATTACTTTCATTCACACTTAGTTGATTTCATGTAAATATATCTCAATGACATACATTAACAATAAAGAGCTATGCACCATCACAATAAAGAATACAAGGAACACCAAATATATGTATAAGTTTCTTTTGTATTATGGACTACAATCCTTGAGTTTTATCAACACCAACTGAAATAGAGCACCAACTCCAAGAGAGCACCAACTCTCAATGCAATACCCAACCTGCGTATCTTGGCACCAACTGAGATGTGAGGAATCCAACCCTCAAGTACAAGAACTAGCTTGTATAATGAAAGCAATATGTCAAACTATACCAACAATATATACCAACACAAGTGCATCAACTACGCACAACCTATCACTTCAACCTGTCTAATTTCATAATCCAAATCACAAACAAGTCTATACCATCCAACAACCTATGCATATTTCTTATGCATACACCATCACACAACTAGATATCCTTCAGCCATATTAGAACATAACCACTCAACCAACCAACCAACATCTATCATATCCAAACTTTATAACATCCATACAAAGAATTCTTCAAGCATTTACCATACCATGAGCAAATCTAAGCATCAAGACAACATATAATCATACCAAAACTTCTGTAGTAGATCTGAACCTGTAGATCTATTATGGATCTATTTCTGTAGCCGTGATTCTACTGCCACATTTCTACTTCCGTGATTCTACTGCTGCGGTTTTGCTGTCGCGATTCTGCTGCCATGATTTTTCCGGCGCACTTTTCCTGCCATGATTTTCCTGTCGCATTTTTTCTACCACACTTTTTCTGCTACACTGTTTCTGCCGTGATTTTTCTCTATCAATAACACCTACCCAAATAACCTTTCAGAAATGTATATTCAATATGCTCAAATATCATACACATAAGTGACCCTTGCTCTCTTATTTATACTTCTCCAAGTAGCTTCCTCTAAGGGTTATCTTCTAACCAACTTACCAAAATTCCTTCTTTTGGGGCTAACCCACTTCTAACCACTTTTTCCACTTCTTTTGCAGATAATTTATTTTTAATTGTTTTCTTGTTGCAACCATTTAACCCATGACCAACCGCTTTGACTGATCAACTTCTTCTAGGAGCTTCTAGAATATTTTTACTTCTTTGGCCTTTTAGGGGCTTCTAGATAACTCATGAGGGTTCTCCAACTTCACATGGCCATAACTCTCTAACCGTGAGGAGTTATGTGACGTTCCACGTATCATCAGAAACAACATGACACATACTATCCATATGGAATAGTTTCTCTTGCAAATTTACTAATATTCATTACATTATTCCTCAATCGAACTTTGGTTCCCTAACCACACTGCTGGGCTATTCAACAACCTAACCATTTGGACTTCACAAAGCGTCTTCCCATGAGGGATTTCACCATAAGGGGACCACTTTGGAATTTATACATTTGTTTCTTCCTATGAACCATGACATGACATCAATGATACAACTCCCTTTAATATCAACACATCATTATGACACCACTTGACATCATCCCTTTGACAACAATTACATCAATGACCATATAACCAATAATAAATATATCAATGATGCAATCAAATCACTATGAAAATACTTGACATCAAGCCTTCGACATCAATGACAACATAGTACAACAATCTACCCCTTTGGCATTGATGACAAAACCAACATTGATGACAACACCAACATTGATGTCAACACCAATCATTGATGGCAACACTCGAACATGGATGCTTATTCTTTCTCTATGATCATGGCTCCTCATCAATGTTTACCTCGCCACATCAATGTGACTATCTCTCCCCCTTTGACATCAGTGGAAAAGGGTAATTATCATCTTGGGGATACTCCCCCTTCATGAACTCTCCTTGGGGTTGCTCCCCATTTTCTGGATGCCTTTGAGATTCCTTTGAATAATATCTCCCCTTTTGGACAAGGGATATCACTTTGATGAAATGTTGATGGCATGGATTCCAATCATCTCTCCTCCTACAATCATGTTTCTCTAACCAATCGTGGGAAGAAGAATAACTCCCCCTATCTTCTTTGCAATATGGACAATATGCTACCACTACAATCTGCTTCTGCTGCAAATGCTACTGCTCAATCAGAACATAGATCATCTTCTCAAGAATGATGTTCTCTTCCTATGATGATCCTTGGACTTGTCCATGCATAAAAATCGTTCCATAACATACATCATGAAGAAAAATATATGTCAACAATGAATAGAGAATCATGAACAAAACATCAACCATGTACATTCTATGCTATACTATGTGCCAACCATGCACAACACCCATGTACATCAATACCATACGATATACCATAAGATATCATCAATTGAGTGTATCAACAATATGCCAAGAACATGTGACAACTATGTACCAACTATATGCCTCTACCAACATGCCAACCATGTTTCTCAAACAAGTTTCATACCACTCATGATATACCTCTACCATGAACCAAGTGCCACAACCATGTATCTCAATCATCAATATATCAACCAAGCATCTCAACTATATCATCCCATACATCATGTACCAAAGCACGTGCATCAACTATAGATCAAGCTATGACTCATCAATGATGTACAACATAACCACCTCATCAACTCATCAGCTACATGTCCCAATATGTATCTCAATCACATGCCATATGCATGCACCAGGATATCCAACAAATATGCCTCTAAAAATCCATAACAAGATATGTCAATGGAGCTCACATATGTACCATCCATGTACTACAACATCTCTGCCTCAAAAGCCATTCACTATAGAAAGTACTAAGCAACCAATAATACCTCTAAACATGTACCAAAAGTGTGCCTCAATAGATCAATGATATACCTCTAGCTATCACCACATCAACGTGATATGTCCCATAAACAACAAGCCATAACTTCACTGAGAGAATACAAAAAATAACCAACACTATTCCTTAATAGAAAATGCCTCAATCCACACTCTAGGGTTAGTACCATGCATCCAAGAAATGCATCAAGGATATGCAACCACATATTATTACCATACATTCATCAACCACACATAAAGACATGAAGCTTGAAACATAACATCTCAGATCCTGCAAAAATAGAGTTAGATCATTAAACTATGCTACAAATCATCTGTACACCCCTCTTTTTGAGGATTTTACCACATGTACATGACTTCACCGCATACATTTCATGTATGTATGCAAATTTTCTTCAGACAGATCATGTATATATGCGAATGTTCCCACAGGAGCCCAAGCATGCCTTGGAAAATGTCAAGCTTGAGCTTGCCTCATGGATTCCATTCTGTTCTGGTTGTTGAATCTTCTTCATCCACTTCTGAAAGTGTCCCAACTTCTTAGAACTTGAGCTTTGAACTTCCATATTTTTAACATTTTCTTCTTTCCTAGTTTCATGTTCTCTTCTTGCATATTATATGAATCACTCCTCATTGAATGCCTCCTTGAATTTGAGAAATTCTGATCTTTGTGACCAAACCCACTGTAGCTATAACATCTAATGGTGTGACAATGTGCAACAATGTGTCCCACTTGATTACATCTCCAACATCTTAGGATGTTATGAAACCTTCCAATATCTTTCCTTGCATAATGTCTGCAATCCAAAGCTTTGTGACCATATTCATTACATGAGAAACAATGACCATGAAAAATATTTTCATATTTTTTCTTTGGTGTCCACCTTGAAGGTGTCTCTCTTCTGAATTTTCTTTTAGGTGTAGGACTTACTTCTTGATGTCTTCCTTGTTTTAATCTTGTGAAGGTTTCCTTACTTGCAGTTTTACTTTCACCCTTTGACAATGCAGGAATTACATCATGCTTCTTAGAAGTGATAGCTTCATAGTGTGTTTCTTCCTTTTTGTATCCAAGACAAGATTTATGATTAGGTGATACTTGAAAATCCAAGATTTCATCCAATATTGTTGATCTTTTCATGAACCTTTTTTACTTCTCTTCTTTCCTTCTTAGATCAACAACATCTGCTTCCAACTTATGGCATGATTTTTCTTTTTCAATTACTTGAGTCTTTAGTCTCTTGATCTATTCTTCTTTCTTAATGAGTATTTTCTTTAGTGCCATGGTATTCCTTTGGTACTTTTCTAGGGCTTCCCTAATGTATTCATCAAGATCAAAATCAGGATCAAAAACATCTTCTGCTTCAAAGAAATCCAAAATTTTATTTTTGAGCTTCAACAAATATTCCTCTTCATCTATAAGATAACTATTAGATGATTCTACACAACCTTCTTCTATTTGTGTGTCCATGGATCTCCTTCAACATTATAAGGCTTATAGTGAAGGACTGCTCTGATACCAATTGTTGGACACACCGATCACACTAAGAGGGGGGGCGAATTAGTGTGAGGGATATTTTTACACTTCTCACAAATTTTTAATTGGCAATCACCATTCACAACATCATTACTTATTACTTCCATTCACACTTAGTTGTTTTCATGTAAATATATCTCAATGAAATACATTAACAATAAAGAGCTATGAAACATCACAATAAATAACACAAGGAAGACCATATAGATGCATAAGTTTCTTTTATATTACAGACTACAATCCTTGGGTTTTATCAGCACCAACTGAAATAGAGCACCATCTCTCAATGCAAGACCCATCCTGTGCATCTCAGCACCAATCGAGATGTGAGGAATCCAAACCTCAAGTACAATACCCAACTTGTAGATAGAAAGGAATCTATCAAACTATACCAATAGTCTATACCAACACAAGTACATCAACTATGCACAACCTATCACAACAACCTGCCACTTCATCTTGTCTAATCTCATCATCCAAATCACAAACTAGTCTATACCATCCAACAACCTATGCATGTTTATTATGGATACACCATAACACAACATAGATATCCCTCAACCATATCAGAACAAAACCACTCAACCAACCAACCAACATCTATCATATCCAAACTTTATAACAACCATAGAAATAATGCTTCAAGAATTTACCATACCATCAGAAAATATAAGCATCAATACAACATATAATCATACCAAAAATTCTGTAGCACATTTGAACCTGTAGATCTATTACAGATCTATTTCTGTAGCTGTGATTCTACTTCCGCGGTTTTGGTTCCGCGATTCTGCTACCGCGATTCTACTTTCACGGTTCTACTGCCGCACTTTTTTTGCTGCGATTTTCGTGCCGCACTTTTCCTACCACACTTTTCCTGCCACGATTTTTCTCTATCAATAATACCTACCCTAATAACCTTTCACAAATGGATATTCAATATGCTCAAAAATCATCCACATAAGATACCCTTGCTCTCTTATTTATACTTCTCCAAGTAGCTTCCTCTAGGGGTTATCTTTTAACCAAATTACCCAACTTATTTCTTTTGGGGATAACCTACTTCTAACCACTTTGTCCACTTACAACCACTTTATCCACAAATAGTAAAATCTCCACTTATGTTCACAACTAATTTATTTTTAATTGTTTTCTTGTTGCAACCACTTAACCTATGACTAACCGCTTTGACTGGTCAACTTCTTCTAGGAGCTTCTAGAATAATTTGACTTCTTTGACCTTTTAATGGATTCTAGATAACTCATGAGGGTTCTCCAACTTCACATGGCCATAAATATCTAACCATGAGGATTTATGTGACGTTCCACATATCACTAGAAACAACCTGACATATACTATCCTTATGGAATAGTTTCTCCTACAAATTTACTGATATTCATTACATTATTCCTCAATCAAATGCGGGTTCCCTAACCACACTGCTGGTCTACTCAACCACCTAACCATTTGGACTTCACAAAGCGTCTTCCTGTGAGGGATTTCACCATATGGGGACCACTTTGAGAAATTTATCCAAGAGTGTCTACCGATGAGGGATTTCACCATAAGGGGACCACTTTGGAGTTTATCCAATAGGTTCTTCCTATCAACCATTACATGAAATCAATGATACAACTCCCTTTAATATCAACTCATCATCATGGAACCACTTGACATTAACCCTTTGACAACAATTACATCAATGACCATATAACCAATAATCAATATATCAATGATACAAACACATCACTATGACAATACTTGAGATCGACCCTTTGAAATCAATCCTTTGAAATCAATGACAACATAGTACAACAAATATCGTTTTCGAAACTGGGAAATGCCTCCATGAAAGCCAATGACTAAAAAATCTCCAAAGAGACCAAAGGGAAATAATGTACGGGTGGGAGAAACTATAAGCCCCCACTGCTAAAGAATTGGAATCCTCGCCCAAGGTAGAGCTAGTGATGAAAATGTCAGAGAAGAAACCTCTAGCTCCACCTGTTAAGCCCTAATATTGGCTCATTACCTTTTAATTGGGGCATATTATATTAGTAATGTTATTTTATTTATGTCGGCTTTAGGCCATTAGTTGTAATTATACCTCCTAGTCTCCTATATATATACCAAGGAGACATTTTCATTTTGAATCATCTTGTACTTGAACATTTGAGTGGGGTAAAAGGAGGTTTCCCCCTCGAAGAGGCTTATTATCTGAAATTATTTCTTTTTCAAGGTGTTGAGTACTTTTTCTGAGGTTTTTCTATGCTATATTGATATTTGGTTCTTAACATATGGTATCAAAGCTCAAGGTCTTGGGGTTTCGCTGCTACATCTAAGACACCCTAGAATTTTCGCTATAACTTGTTTTCTACAACATTCTAGAAGGAACATCTTGGAGGATATTTAGTAGACGGATCAAGGTACATTGGGTTCAAAATTCAGCTCCTGAGGTCTTATACTTTCAGAGATACAGCCTGTACAAGATAGGGTTCTGGAATCATCCTGAACTGAGTCATTGCATAATTTTCGCTATAAAAACATTTCTGTAATGTTTCAGACCCTGAACGTAGGAGGCTATTTACAAAAATTATTAAGGTGTCTGTGATAAAAATTTCAGCTTTTGGGTCATCTCAAATTTGTAGATACACCCTGTGTAAGATAGGGTATTTGACTAGTCCTATTGAGTAGTCTCAAGAAGGTGTTCTAGGTAAAACAATCATAACTTCTTCCTAGAGTATCCAAATTGAGTGGGACAAGCTTCATTGGATCGTGGATAGTTTGTAGTATTTTTGGTGTGAGTTTTAGAATTTTATATCAATTATTGCATGCTATACAAGTGAGATCTCTTGGAAAGGCCAAAAATAGGCAATTTGTGGGGAAGTTACCGTAAATTCCACTTGGCACATCCAATTTTGATCAGACCTATGGCATGGGAGAGAAGAAATATCAGAAAACTACATAAAATAAATTTTCATACCCATAAGGGTCAAAACTTGGGAGATGCAACAAAATAAATATTGTCTAGCAAAACCACCTCAAAATCAAGGTTCAAAAGTGATACTTGGCCAACATGCCACCAAAAAGGGAACTTCTACACCAAATAAGCCTCCAGAAAATCTTACTTGGACTCTTGATGAAGGTGAAGAAATGCGTAGGGACATAACTGAACTACAAAAGAAGATGGATTCAATGGAAACTTAGTTGGATACTAAGATGGATTCAATAGAAGCTAAGTTGGATACTAAGATGGATGGTTTAAAAGGGGAGATCATGGAAGTATTGAAAAATTTCGTAACAGAGAAGACACCTGAAAGTGAAAATGCATTCCATGAAATTCATGATGAGGACACAAGGAAGGTGAATCAAGAATGGAGAAACTCCAACTTTGGTTTGAAGACCAACCACGTTCCTAATATTGACATGAGGAAGTTTGATGGCAAGAACCCAATCATATGGATACTTCAGATGGAGCAATTCTTTGATCTCCATAATGTGCCACATACACAAAAGGTATGAATTGCTTCTTTATATTTAGAACCTAATCAATTTGTATGGTATCGATGGCTTTGTTCTCGCAAATCACTCGTCACTTGGACAATTTTCACGGAAGAAATGATAGCACACTAT
>JASDQU010739633.1:324508-338831 GCA_032191745.1 Picea mariana
TGTCCCGTCATCTTTCTTTTCCCCTGCCATGGGAGGTCGCTTGGGCGTGCGAGAGCTTCTGTCCTCAAGAGAAACGAGCTCGAGACCCAATTCTTTGTACTCCGACCTCGTTGGGGACATGCATTAAGACGACAAGGAGCAGACCGCTCTGATACCACTGATCCGGATTTTATGAACAGAACGAAATGAATACAGATTATTAATAGGTGCTTAACACAAAAATAACAGAGATACAGTAAAACTGGTTTTCTATTAAATAACGAAATAAGCTGAAACTGTAAAAATGCAGCGGAAACAAGCTTGCTGGAATGGTGGCGGCTTATCTCTGAGAAGAGATGTGATGGCATCGCGCATTCGCAAGAACATGGTTACAATGAGGCTCTGAAGGCCTTTTTACAATAAACAGGAATGCCAAAAGTCCTAGACATCCAAAAACCTAACCCTAGGAGATGAAGCGCCAAAAGTCATGTGGGCCCCGTTTGGGTAAGTTGGTGCATCAACTTCCCGGGGTCGTAACTTTTGCATACGATCTCCGTTTTAGGCGTATGATAGCTCGTTGGAAAGATCTATCCGAGAACTACAACTTTTGGCCGGAGCAACATGGAATCGATCTACGATCCATGTTACTCCACCGTTTTCCCAAAAAACATCGTTTAGGGCCTCAAAATGGCCCCGGAAGTTAAAACTGCTAAAAATAGTAAATTACCAAAATTGCCAGAAACATGTTTTGGGCCAGTTGGAGAAGGTGGGTGGCCACCGATATCCACCTGGATCAGTATACTCTCAAAATCACGTTTAAATGATTCTCTCTTGGAGCTCTGAATATTAGGCTTGTGCTTGTAACATACATAAGTGCAAATTCAATTAACTTGTGAATTAATAATTTTTTTTTTCTAATCTTAATTGCTAAACATACACTTTCAATATCTTACAAAATAAACTGCATCTCTGTCTTTTCTTTCCCCTTGAAGCTTGATTGTACTAATCCTTGTTGTGTGTCTGAATAAAATACTAGAAATCTCCAAAATGGTGATGTTGTAACTTCTGCAAATCCCATAACCATTTTACTGAAAACTTGGTAAGTATAAGTCTCAGTATCATATCCAATGTTTTGGATATTATAACCATGATGGATATCCGCAATAACTGGAGAGTATTCTTTTTTAGGAACAATATTTGCAAGTTTTTCACAATCAACTAATATCACTTTATATTGAACAGTGTCGAGCCCATTCCAAATGTAGTGATCAAGGGTGTCGTCAAGTTGAACATTTTGAACACGTCTCCTTCTTTCTCTTTCAAACTTGGCTTTTTGAATAAAACTTTTGAAATTTTCAGGTGCTCCATCTACATTCTTCTTTGGCATCTTTAATGAAACAAACAAACATATAGTTATATATCTATAACTATTAAAATATAAATAAATTAACTTACAAACGAATAATATGAATGTAATAAATCAACATTCTTTTTTGAATGCAACAAAAAATTGTTTCAACACTGCTGAAGAGCTTGAATTTGGATAGTTGAGTTTAACATCATCCCAACTTTCTTCATTCAACATCTTGACCATTTTCTCTTGTATTTTCATATACACCTTGTGACTAAATAAAACAAAAATAATGTTAAACTGAAAAAATTAATTTTCTTGTCCTAACATAAATAAAAATAACTCAACAGACTTACTTTTTAAATTCATCACACATTTCTTCTATTGACAATTCTCCCGACCTAACATGTGATAATATAGGTATGATAAGTTTATCATCCTTCACTCCTAGTATTGATCTCCAAGGTGTTATAGTCATATCATCAGGAAGATTTTTTATGTCAGGACCTGTCTTACTTGTGTCACATATCAATAGTTTATCCTTCTTAATTCTTTGATTTTTTATACTAATATTTTCCTTTAGGGTGAAGATCTCATATATCAATTCCCATACATGTCTAGTTCTAAATTCCAATTGAAAATAGTTATCCACAACTCTAAATATATCACTTCCTTTGCTATTTTTTTTCTTTTGTATTTTCGTCATCAAGTGGGAATCCTATTTCCATACGGCATTGCTTTCAAAACTTAACATCAACATTTGATCTCTCCCCGCGACATATTTCAGAAAATTCATTTAGGATAAATCTCACACTTTGAATGAAGGTCATAGACATTCTTTACTCATTGTCCGTGTTATTATCCCATGCTAGTAACTTTGCTTCTGAATCTATTAAACTGGCATAAATTATGCATTTGACTGTCTCAAAAAGAGGATTATTGGGATATTCTTGCATCAATTCTCTTCTAGCCTTTGCAGAATGATTTCTTTCAATCACATAATATTTGTAGTCAAAACATTTTGATCTATCAAATTCTTCCCTCGTAGGAACTTCCATTGGGTCAACAAGAAATAGGTAGTCAACCACATGTGCATATGGATTGTACCTAATGAATGATTTCAAATTGTGAATATGCAAGTGATGCGTTTTTCTAATTTGATATTTCTCCTGCCCTTCTGTGGGTTTATAAAGTTGTTTCACATTCAACTGAAATGTGTGACCATCATCAACTACGTTTGTCGTCCACATTCTATTTTGAATGACATTTTGTGTTATTTTCATAATACCATCCTCTAGATCAACACCTGGTGTTATTATTTCTCTGCTACCTTTAGGACTTTAACTATAATACTCTGAGCTAATGATGGCTTCTTGAACATTATCAACATTTGTTTTCTTCCTCGTATGATTTAAATGTGTTTCATCTAAATCAATGATTTCTTCATAATCAATAGGAATAGACTCATCATCAACCATCGCTCTTTTGCGTTTGTCTTGTTTATTCTTTTTGCGAGAAGGAGTGATAACCTCATTGGGACCAATCTCAACAAAATCTTCATTTGGAGTTTCCTCATCTTTAAATGTAACCCTTTTAGGATTTCTAAAATGAGGATTTTTCTTTCTTCTTTCATGTTCTTCTCTGTCTACTCTTGCAGGTTCAACCTCCATTACTTTCTGTTTCTTTTTCCTTGTTTCTTGTGTCTTTTCAATATGAAAAGTGTTGATGAAATTCATGATATTATTCTCTGTAGAGTAAATTCCCACCAACATATGTGAAAGTTGTTCAACAAAATTCTGTAAAAATAAAATATAACATTTTCATGTTAAATAAAATTAAAACATTACCATGATACTAAAAATAATAAACGACACAAAAATAGAAATAAAAAACTTACATTACCTTTCTCAATGTCATCAACGATGAATGCACACAATTCTGAAAAACATTCATTCTTGTTATAATTACTCAATTTGAAAGAATATCTAAACTTGATATAAGTTCTCCCTTGTTTGACAAGTGCATAAACAATATCTGTGGTTGGCATTGTTATCTCCAATTTCTAGGGATAACTAGGAGATCATGTCTCGAGGCCCACAGGTCCTAGACATGGAGTACCGAGAGCAGGATTGACTTGAGCGTGGCCCTGGAGGGGGCCCATCCTTCTTCTTCTTCGCCAGATTTGTCCTGTCAGCAGTAGCAGCATCCATCACCATCGGCTTGGACTTGCATCAGAGAAGACTCTTGCTCCATGAGGTAATTGGTCCAAGTATCATGGTATGTGTCATGTTTGATCATTATAACTTTCTAATATATGCATCAGGTTCCTTACATTTCTGACAACTGCTTGGATCTTACACTAACCCACTTGACCATTGTTTGGGGGATTAACGGGATGCCCTAGCAAGCTTGTATCCATGGGTTTTGGTTAGCCAGCAGGGGGGATTTGAAGAGCCATCGTCCGCTCCCACCATAGAATCATTTTACATTTTATCTCCCATGCATCCATCCCATTCCCCTAGTCCGGGCATTAGGATGACCTATTTGAGGGGTTACACTTTGTCTTGTGGGAAGAAGGGGTTAAAGGCCCAGGGGGTAAAAGAAGATGGTAAAAGATAAAAGCCATAGAGAATAAAACCTAGAGATGCCTCGCCCAGGGATCCCCGAGAAGGCAATAAAATGCCTCTCGATAAGAAACAAAAGGGACCCAAAGAAAAATAATAAAACAAGACCTAACCAAGAGGATGGGAGGTCTCATCACGAGCCGGCCCATTATGTTCATAGGTATCTAGCGGTATGACATTGCCATTATCTGGTTACCACTCCAGGGCAATGACCTTTGGTTGCATGGCCAAGGGAAAAGGGGGTCTCATCACGAGCCAGCCTTATCATTTTTTCAAAAATACTAGTGGGTAACACTGTCAGCTCTGGTCACCATGCCAAGGCAGTGTCCTCTGGTCAGACCTTGAAATAAAAAGAAAGAAAAGGTAATAAATAAGGAAAGAATAAAGGAAATAAGAGGCTTGGAAAAAACTGCATCCATGACAGGTACAACTCGCCTCCTACAAAGGCACCCACAGACAATACCTTCCCCTGGTCTTCACTATGACTGGACATCCTTAGACCATATCATTTCATGTTACATGGCATGAATAATCTACTTTGGAAACTCTCTTCTTCTTATGGATACTGGCTCAATAGGTTATTCTGTCTCTTTCTTCAACTTTGTATAGTAGGCCAATGTAATGTCTTTGAGCTATTAGATGATATTGCTAGGGGTTTTATGCATGTATTTGATGAATTTAATGATGAAATATGATTGACATTGCTATGATCCCAAGGACTGATGAGCCCATGGAGGGTGAAGTTTTTGATGTGCAGGACCATACCCGATGGACAGGTACCAGTGGACCGATACACATGGGGATATGATTAGCTCGGACCTCCATGGGGCTGAAGAGCCCATCAGATGGTTGCTGGGATGGCAGAGACAGGACGATGTTATGATGAGCCTTTGCACATGAAGGAAGAAGGACGTTCCACCCAGGACACTTTGGTTGAGCTCGGCCTAGGTGGGATCACCCACTTCAGATGGAACGTTTGCCCCTTGATGGACAGGACGTCACCTAGGAGAGATGGACGCTATCTTGAGCGTGTGGCAGTGTGATGAAGTTATTGGCACGTGTGGCAGCTTGGAGGAGCCCTAGAAGGGCTAATGTCTGACTTCTGGATGCTGGATATGCCCAAAAAGGGCCAACATCTCCCTCAAAAGGGCTTGACGTCCCACCTTTTGCTCATTTTATGTCATTTATCGAGCAGTTAATGTAAAAACAGTGTAAATTTTGTAGTCAGCCTTATTGGCTGTTTTAATGACCTATTTTGTAATTGAAAGGTCATGGATTGATATATATTGAGGATGTTTTCCCTCATTTTAAACATAACACAACTCACTCTCTTGTGAGATTTCAATACTTGCGCCCTATCTTGGGTATTTTTGGTGTTTTAAGTGAGGCACTACTCTTGGAGGAGGATTTCTCTTGGCATTTATGGCATTTCTCTCATGGAAGGTTTAGAACTAGGGTTTGATTATGCTTTCTTCATGACATGTAAGTGAATTTTTCATGCAAAACTTCTTAAGTGAATGGTTGTAGGCTTAATTTCTTACATTTTGCTATTATATTGCTAAATCTTTAAAACCCTAGGTAGCAAGCACACAAGTAGGTCATTGCTATATGCAACACCTTCTCCCTTAAATTTATACTTTGAAGCTAGCCGTTTTGACAAGTGTATTTAGAGAAGGAGGAAGGAGCACGAGGCTTTGCTTAAGCAACACCGGAGTGAGCCTCCTTCCCCTAGGGTTTTGATTCTAGGGCCCTGCCATTGCAGCACCTTGGAACCCTACCTTCCAGTCTCTAAGTTTGAATCCTCCCAAGACTTTTTGCCCTTGCTTTGACTCCATTTACCCTAAGGCATTGGTAATTTCTCCAACGTTGAGCTTGCGGTGTGCAAAATCATCTTTTAAATTTTAATTTTTTGAAACCCTAACTAACCCTAACGCTGCTAACCTAGGCTGACGTCATACTTGACGCAACAACCTTTTGACTAATAAATAAGCAATTAAATGATGACGTCAAGCATTTACTGAACAAATTGTTGATTGGATATACTGTAGGCTTGGTCATTCTGGTGGATATTGATGAATTTGTGATCTTTCATAGGTCAATTAGAAAAACGTTGACTTCATCTTATCTATTACATTGCTTATTGAATGAAATCAGATAGCTAAGAAGTACTAACCCTTTGAGTTATAGCCTGCAAATATACATATTGTGTTGTTATTGTCTTGTTCCGGGCAGGTATTTTCAACAGGGACTTCACTTCTTTATTGGCTGATTAGCTGGGTGATCATAAATCGGATCCAGAAGCCTGACAGGGCTTAAAAATGCTCAAAAATGAAAGTGCTCGAAATCCGGCGAAACCAGCGCCATTGCGTCCGTCTCGTCTTCCTGATTCCGGCGATATATTTACTTTGTCAAACGGGCTCCGTATGCGGAAGATATCGCATTCTGTCCAAAAAGCCAAACAAACAAAAAAAGGGGATGACTGTACAGTCCGTACAGTGCCACGTGGCATGCTGACTGTACAGGCTGTACGGTCCGTACAGATGACGTGGCAGGTCCAGGAGGCGACACGTGGCAGGCTGATTTGGCGTACGGGCAGACAGTTGGGCCAATCCATGGGTGACACGTGTCACCACTGGAAGGGTGACACATGGCACGGGATGATGTCAGTAGGTACGGTGGCAGACACGTGGCAGGGCTGACAGGGCAGTGACGTGGCAGACGCAGAGGCTGACAAGGCAGTACGACATTTGACGCATGGCAGGTGACATGGACGAATCAGCGATCGACATTTGGCATATATTGGTTGGTTGTTGAGGTGCCACGTGGCCCAGTCATGGGTTGCCACGTGGCACCCTGTGGTTGGTTTATGGCTTTGTATAAAATTTATATAGCTCGGCTGGGGTCGAACCCGCGACCTATACTCTGGGCAACGGACTGGCAGGGCTGGGCTAACCGCCCGCCTACCCCACGGGTATGACTTAATAGTCATACGACATATAATTTATTTATGTTTGAATTAAAACTTCGTCGGCGGGGGAAAGGGCCGAGGCTTAGCCCCAACCCTCGGTTCAACATACCACACGACCATACGCGGAGGCTTACCACATAACCACGACGCGGGGAGTTGGCGATAGGGACTAGCCCGTGGTCCTCGGGCAGGGCACACATGACCCGGAGCCGTTTCGACGGGAGCGTGGGGGGGTTATAACCATTAGGTCGTGGGCCTATGCCAACATGCCACGACCAGGAGCTAGCGCCGGGGAGGGGGCCAGCGCATGGGCGCGTGGCCACATGGAGGCACCATATGACCGCGAAAAGGGGGCGTGCGGCCAGGCCTCGGGGGCTTATTCTTGATTTTTAACAAAAATGGGTTTTTATTATAAAGTTTTTGATTTTCCAATGATATTATGCCTGTTATTATTGAATTTTCTTCATTTTTGGGAGATATTGGGCATTTTTGGAGCCCAAATTTTGGGAGGAAGTTGGAAATGAACAACCAACTTCAGATCTATATAAAGCAGGCCTATTTGAGGCCATAAAGGACAGTCAAGGACAGAAAAAGCAGAGTTATGCTGAAGGGAAGCCAAGCCAAAGCCATTTTTATGCAGTGAAGCTTTTGAGGAGCAGATGCTGTTGGGCCATTTCTGGGAGCTTCGGACGTCTGTTTTGCGTGCCGTTTTCTTTGCAGGGTTCTTGAGATATGGAAGAACATGACCAGATCAGTCTTGTAGCCAATTGACACTGTTGCGATGTATTTTTGAGCTCTTGAACAGAAATAAAGAAGCCTCCCCCATAGAGACAAAGGCCCAGAGACATAGGCAAAGTTGTGCCGAACTCCGTTATCAATCTGCGTGTTATGGTTTGCTGTCTATTATTTCATTTCAGATCTGCATATGTGTATATGGATGTCATAATTCCTCTTCTTTCCTCATTCTTTCATTAAGTTTTCTCAAATGGTTAATTAACGCATGCAAAATCAAAACTCAACCATAGTCATTAAAAGATCCTACGGATCACCGGGCTATCTGATACTGGTGGTAACCTGCGAGGAGGGAAATCTTAATACTTGACCTTGTATCCCTTGCCTCTTCAAACCCCAGGTTACCGGGGACGTCTCCCTTGGGCTAACCTCCCTAAACAGAAAGAACTCCCCATCGAGGTGACATTGGGTGGGGAAGGTTCCTGTTACGCTAGTTTGTCCTCTATCCTTTAGCCTGTGACCTAAAATACAAACTGCACGATAACATGCACCAAACATATATCTCGTAATAAGCCATGTCCTTGATAATTTCCTTGCACATGTTCTAATTCGACACAATACAAATATATACGATCTCCATTGTTTCCTTGCTTGTTTTTAACAAACCAAAAATATTCCTGTTTGTTTTCACCTTCCACAGATTTCCACTCTCTAACATTATTCGTTGCCTATGATAACTTAGATGTTATGCTATCATTTTGTTGCCTAACATTCATTGAGGTTCCAGTTGCATTTTTGGATGCCCTTATTGCAGGTCGTGATCCAAATATATTCATAGATAATCTCTTTCCTGACATTTTCCTATATTAAGATAAAAAAAATAAAATTAGGCCTTTCACATTATAATAAACTAAAAAAACAATATTCAATATAAAAATTAGTTTAAAAAAATTAATTTTTTTTACCCATATGTAAAAAATTTTGACCCATGAAGTTATTGGGCTTATTCCAGGACCATGACTTGGTCGTCGGGGTTGGGGCGATGCCCAAATAGCCCCGTGGCCAAGTCATGGGCACACCCATGGCTTGGCCACGGGGCTGGTCAGGCTAGGGCAATGTCGGACATCGCCCCAACCCCCCCGTGGCTAAGGCACGGTCCTGTGGGACTGTGCCTTAGCTACGGGGGAGCTGGGGCGATGCTCGACATCGCCCCATCCCCCACAGCCAAGCCCCGAGTGCATTAGCTGCGGGGGGGTTGGGGCGCGCCCGAGACTTGGTCGTGGGGGCTGGGGCGATGCCCAACATCATCCCAGCCCCCCACGACTAAGGAACGAACATTGCCCAGTAACCACCATGGGCCAAAACTAATAAAATTTAAGTAAAAAACAATAAAAAAGCTAAAAAAAAATTAAAAACTATACCTAAGTTTGACTGTTTTTTTTTTTTTTTTAAATCTTAAGGATTTTGTTAAGAGTTTTTGAAAAAAGTCTCAAATTTTTTAAAAAGTTGGGTATTTTAAAAAAAAAAGTAGAAAACATCTAAACAATGTTAAGGTTTTTTAATTTTCGCATGAAAAAATATTATGTGATTCAAAGATAATCTTATAATTGTTGTTTTGGTAAATGGTAAGAATTTAGAAAATAACTAACCTTTGAAATGCTAGATTCTCCTCGGATGTCTTCTCAATGTTTTTGCCTTGTAGCTTGCTCCAAATCCTTTAACCAATACTGCCCAAGATATAACACAATGTAAAAAGATAAAACAAGACTGTGTATATATAACACAGATGATATAAATTACTGTTAGTATAACGAATGTGGGATAAATAAAAAATAGATATATTGTCTACATATATACCTAAAATTATATGGATCATCAATATGTTTAATAAATGTGGGATAAATAAGTAAACATGATAAATATTGTATTTAACATGTAAATAACAAAATAAAAGAGTAAAAATTGTTTTTAATTTTTAAGGGAAAATAAGCGAAACAAAATTGGGGGGAAATTTTGGAGGGAAAAATTAGAGGGGAAAATTTTGGAGGGAATATTTTGGGGAATTTTGGGGGGAAAATTTTGGAGGGAAATTATATTTTGGGGGGAGGGCATTTAGAGGGAAAAGATCATTATGCATGTTATAATAATGTCATAGGGAGGGTGAGCATTTGTATCATTCTATGTTCTCAGAGAGAATGGACGGCTTCGTCAGATAAAGAAGATTTTATTTATGAGACATCAACAAAATGTTCGCATACCTCTTCTATTGGGACTAGGAAATGCGATAGGAATGTTTGTAATGCAAATGAGGCGTCGTATTTTTCAACTAGTCAGAATTTTGATCTTAGTGCAAGTAGTTTTATTCAACATGTTCCTGATGAAAGTCCTAAATCAGATGATTTTGAAGGCATCGATGATGAAGAGGAGGAATATGATGGTGATAAATCTAGTCAACAGTTTAATAGTAATGAAAATAATCAAAATGTAGGTCAAAGTGAAGAGTATGATCAACGTTTAAATGATTGGGATGGAAATTTTCCTGCAAGTGAGGAGTTTCAAGGTATCGATGAATATTTTCAAGGCACCAATGAAAATTATGGAGAAATTCCCTCAAGTGGAAATTTTAAAAGCAATGAAGATGATGATGACAATGGTGGACACTTTTTCGGAGTGGGGAATTTAAAGACAACAATGTTGGTGATGATGAATTTCCTCCAAGTGAGGATTTTGAAGGTACTGATGAAGAGTTTCCTCCAAGTGAGGATTTCCAAGGCACGAATGAGGATGATGAAGAATTCCCCCCAAGTGGGGATTTTAAAAGTAATGATGACGATTATGAAAATGCTAGATAGTCTTTCTCGAATGAGGAATTTAAAAGAAGCAATGTTGGTGTTGATGATTTCCCTCCAAGTGGGGATTTTCAAGGTACCGATGAGGATAATGAAGATTTTCATCCAAGTGAGGATTTTCAAGCTAGTAATGAGGATGATGAAGAATATCTCTCAAGTGGTGATTTTCAAAGTAGTGAAGATGATTACGCCATTGGTGGACACTCTTTCTCGAGTGATAAATTAAAAAACAAAATGTTGATGTTGAATTTCCTCCAAGTGAGGATTTTCAAGATACTGATGAAGGTTTTCAAGGCACTAAGCAAGATGGTGAAAATTTTCACTCAAGTGAGGATTTTGAAAGCAATGAAGATGATTATGTCAATGGTGGACACAATGTTGATAATGATTTTCCTCCAAATGATTATGTTGATGATGATGTTCTCAATCATTTCACTACAACAAATCAAGGTGATCGACATTCTCTAGTACAGTCTCCTGACAATATTTTGCTTGATACTACTTATGATGATAAGGAAAATCCTTCTAGTGAGGATGATGAAATAGTGGAGACATTGCAAAGAAACATTGTGTCTAGGACCAAGATTAGACCTTTTTATATCAATCGAAATCATTCTAGTTATACAAGGTCTAGGAAATTTTTTCTCACTAAATCAATTTCCATAAGTGAATTGATTTCAAGTGAATGTTGTCAAAAGAATTGTTTGAAAAGCATGGACTACATGTATGCCTTGAATAAAAGGAAGACATATTTGTCAATGAATAAGAGCATGCAAAATTCATATTTGATGGGGTGCATGATATCCACCAATACAGGATATGATTATCGCATTGGGAATATTTTAGTTTGCAGAAAGGCTTTCAAAAAAATTCACTCAATTGGTAATCTTAGTTTATCAAGAATCCAGACAAGGTTGGAAAAAGATCCATCATTTTATTCAAAGGTACATCATGGACGAGAGAGTGGGCCATTGACAAACACTACATTGTGATGGATGCGTGATTTCTTTTCCAAACATGGAGAGTGTATGCCAGATAGAGACACAATACATATTCCAGATAATTTTTCAAGGAGGGAAATCTAAAACTTGTACAAAGGATATGCTGAAGGTGTTTAAGGAAATGGTAATTTTATTACATATGCATATTTTACAAGAATATGGAAGAAACAATTCAACAATGTCTGTATTCCTAAGAAGTCAAGGATGGGGATTTGTAGTATAAGTGCCACTCTTAAATCAAGAAGAGATTAATATGAAGGAGCATAAAGATGTATGCATTTACTATTTTGTTTTTTTTAAATTGAATAGTTATCAACTATGAAAACATACGATCAATATTTCCATTTTATGTCATGTGCAGATTCCATAGTCAAAGCACTTCAAGAACATCGAAATCAACAATCAAGTGAAAGACAAAAGTTGTACAAACATCGGAAGAAGTGTTATGATGCTCCAAACAAATATTTAGGTATGATAATTGATGGCATGGACCAGAAGAAAACACTTCTAGCACATTTTGTCCATACACCCAAAAATTTACAGGACGAGAATTTAATTCAGTTTCACTTGGTTAGTTGTATGGTTTTCAATGGAAAAATGTGTCCAAGGGTTTACTTCTCAACTCCAAATATTCATAATGATTCAAATCTGACCATCACTATAATTTATCATGTGCTCACTCACTGCTCTGAAAATCTTCCTCAAATTCTCTATCTACAGTTGGACAACACTAGTCGTGAAAATAAAAATCAAATTGTGTTTGGATATCTGAGCATGCTTGTTGAAATGGGATCTTTCAAAAGGTGAAAGTTCGTTTTCTTCTTGTTGGACACACTCATGATATGCAGACACCATAAACTCCTAATTTTTTCAATCAAAAAATATGCAAACACCTCACATCCTAAAGTGCTTATCTAGAAGACTCATATTCAATCAACCCACACCAACATGCATGGAGCAATATCATGAAGCAAGGAAAACAATTAGCATCATAAGCAAGTTGAATGATGAGCATCATCAAAGGATCAAGAAATGAAGAAAGCAACATGAGCCAACATCATCAACCCCGTATAGTCCATCAAGAAAGATCACTATGCTCAAGGTATTTACCATCAACATCCCCTTAAGTTACCCCTGCAAGACTTGTAATTACCACTCAAGTAAATATGAGGGATAACATGGTGTAGACAAGATTTTTAATCTTTCTTTTATTCTCTTCATTTTCGTAAACGATACAGTGAGAACATAATCACCATTATCTTTTGCTTATGTTTTTTCTTATTGTACATACAATGTACTAAAAAGAAGTAATTTCAGAAGCTGCCATCTTTTTTATACAAAGGTAATTCAAAGATTTTATTTATTTTTTGAAGTTCTTGATGTAGGAATAAGATTTTATTTATTTTTTGAAGTTCTTGATATAGGAATATGGTGACATCCCCTGTTATTTTATGCATCCCTAAATACACATGCAAAATTGTACTAATTCATGTACTATAGAAAGTGAAGCAATAGTGTTCAAAAATTATTTGTGCATGTTCCATGATTTCGATAATTACTCCAACTTCTTATATTCTTAATCAATAAAGGAAGGAAAGCTGAGAATAGGAAGTTCATGATTTACTTAATGGATGCTTATAGAATTCTATATATTAATATTTTCTGAGGAAAAAATTTTCTCATCTTTACCTGAGGTTGCTTCCAGCATTGAAGTCGTAGAAGCAATTCTTATATATATATATATATATATATATATATATATATATATATATATATATATATATTTTGTTTTCTTAGATAAAAAACAAGGATAGTTTTTTCATCTTCATCTTTACCTTATATGGGGAGGTTTCTTCCATCATGAAGTTATACAAGCAATTCTTACAGTTATTGTGCTTATATTGTATAAAATGTGGTTGGCAAAAAGAATTTAGACTAACATTTTTTGTTACCTTTTTCAGTGACAGTGATTGCCATAGGCTTGTCAAATTTGGTTGCCGGATTGTTTGTGATATTGAACAATGTAAGTGCCACATTTTCTTGAAAAATTGTTTTCTTTTGAAAAACCTCTATGGTATTATTAACAAACAAGCCATTACAATGTAGTATCATTAACAAAAATTAACAAACAAGCCGTTACAATGAAAAAAAAATCTACATGTTCATTTTGACCTTTCATTGTTTTAAAAGGCATTCACATTTCAGACGCTGCTTGTTTTTCTTTTATGTAATCAGAAGAATCCAATCATTTTCATAAGCTCACAGAAACTTGCCATATGTTGATATATAATTTCTTGGTTAAAACCTTGTACCTACTGAAGAAGAATACGCAGTCCAATAATCTTAAACTTTACAGACTTATTTCACCGCAAATGAGTTTTGAAATATGTGTAGCCATTTTTCACGCCCAACTGAAAATAAAGGAATTTGTTTGTATGCACTCTTCAGTGCCTGGTGTTTCATAGTGAGTAATTTAATTGTCTAAGAAAATATTTCATATTTCATATTCTTATTAAGGTGCAATCCAATCATCCAGTCATATTAGAATGCAATGTGGTTTATGTGATTGATATTCCTACATTGTTAATAGCATCTCAAAATATCTGGACTGCATCCATGGTCAAAAGATTGATTACCTTGGTGAAAGTATTTTGTGAAGAGCATCTCAAATTATCTGGACAACATCCATGGTCAAATATTGATTACCTTGTTAAAATTATTTTAATTAGTTTTATGACATGATCATTTTTTAATAGCATTGTCCATTAGTCAAAGTTAATTTAGCTTGATACAGTTACTCACATTTGTTAGAACATAGT
>JASDQU010739633.1:338881-359771 GCA_032191745.1 Picea mariana
GAGACTGTAAAAATACAGAGTGAAAGACTCGCTAGAATGGTGGCAGCTTATCTCTGAGAAGAGATGTGACGGCTACTCGCATTCGTAAGAAGATGGTTACAATGAGGCTCTGAAGGCCTTTTTACAATAAACAGGAATGCCAAAAGTCCTAGACATCCAAAAACCTAACCCTAAGAGATGAAGCGCCAAAAGTCATGTGGGCCCCGTTTGGGTAAGTTGGTGCATCAACTTCCCGGGGTCGTAACTTTTGCATACGATCTCTGTTTTAGGCGTATGATAGCTCGTTGGAAAGATCTATCCGAGAAATACAACTTTTGGCCGGAGCAACATCGATCTACGATCCATGTTGCTCCACCGTTTTCCCAAAAAACATCGTTTAGGGCCTCAAAATGGCCCCGGAAGTTAAAACTGCTAAAAATAGTAAATTACCAAAATTGCCAGAAACATGTTTTGGGCCAGTTGGAGAAGGTGGGTGGCCACCGATATCCACCTGGATCAGATAGTCTGGTTGTTTCCATAGGTAGTAATACAGCTTCCTTGAAGTTTTATGAAGTGGTCTCATCCTAGTTGTTGGAGGAGATGAGACGAAAGAACATGGAAGGACATAGAAAAAATGCATTATTTGTAAGAGGACGCTCCCAGGAAAGAAATAGATCTAAGTCCTCAAGTGGGAGATATAAGTCTAAGGGAAGATCTGAGTCTCCTAGAAAGTTTGTAAAGGTATGCTAGAGATGTGGAAAAGAAGGGCACTGTAAGAAACAGTGTAGATCCAAAGTTGAGAAAAAGAAGGGATCTGAAGAATCTCCTTCTACAAAAGAAAATACATCCAAGGAGGAAGGAGGGGATGTGTACTTGGCTTCTTCAAGTACACATGTAGATCATGAGGCATGGCGGGTTGTGTTGGTGTATAAATATGTTCAATATATATCTTACACTCAATTAAATGTCAATATAGGATTCGTAATCAATAGAGTTGATGCACTATATGTGCCGATAACAGATAGGTTCCTATGTCTGATGAGTATATCATAAAGAAGAAACAATCAATACCAATACTCGGTTTTCACACTTCAAAGATAACACTCTTCACACAATTCATAAATTAGAAAGAAAACTCATAAACAAACATATGATCTAAATTTCTTGATTAGGTGATGGATCTGTTCATTGATGGCTCATGAAAGGAAAATATGCACTTTGATTCTATCTCCTAAAGCAACTAAACTAAAAGAAATCAACACTCTCTTTTGCAATCCTTAATCTATGTTTTACACACTGTGCAAAAATTAAAGAACAAAATTCAAATAAAAGACTCTAGCTAACATGCACTCCAAAGGCTCTCTTACAAGAAACAAGATCGTCCATTTATTAGCTCATGAAGGTGAAAGATGGATTCTCATCTTACTCCTGTAGTCACTCACTTCAATACCAACTTGCAAGTTGTCTAATTCTGCACACTCTTCAAATCAGAAAAGGAATTTTAATGCAACCTCGCAATTCTGAATAGTTACTTTATTTCTACACAGGAAACAAGAATTTTAAATGAGATGTTCCATGTGTTGGCTCATGTAATGAGAAATATGGACTCTCCACTTGTTCCTGTACTACCACACTTTGCAAGATAGAAGATGAGATTAGAAGGACACAATTCAGAAATAAATGATCACACACAGAAATTATAAATGTTCACACACATAAATTATAAATGATTATAAAGCTACCACTAGATTATTGTTCACAACTTTTAATGCATCCACACTTAGATTATTTTGTAACTTACAACTTATTTACATCAAACATTTCTACTCACAATTGATATGTACAGAATCACTCTACAGACATACTTACAAAAATTAGATCCACGTTGCAATTACAGTAAGCTTGCCAAGTTGGATCGGTGGGCCCTTGTCGATGCCAACGGGGCAGCTTAGAGGGAACTCACAGAATAGTAAAATTTAAATAACACCTAGAGTCAATGAACTTAATCTCATATTAATTCTTCAGCAAGTTTACACAGATAATATGTTCAGAAATCCAATCTGCAACATAACAATTCCTCCCCCTTTTGGCTTAGCCCTCACTCAATTTATATAATTTTTTCATTACAATTTTGGATCTATACAATCCAATCCAAATAAAAACCATTTTCCATCAATGGAGGTTGAGTTCAACCATTATCTAATCAAGAAAATATAGTTCCCACAAATCTGGACATGATCTTAGAATTTCTGGAAAATTGTCAAAGATTGAGGATGGATTGTTCCCCCTGAGATGGAGGTCCACACGTGTGCGATCTAGAGATTTTGGTCCATGATTACAAATGAAAACACGGCTCTGGAAAAAACCCATGTCCCCAAATTTTGAGATCCATCGTCATCGGCCTAGAAATTGAGGTGAAAATCGAGTACCAGAATGTTGGTACCAAAATCTTGTAGGTAGTTGTTTAGTACCGGAATTCACACAGTCATAATCCTGAGTACCAGATTAGGCACATGGGAAGTACTGGAATAGCGCAGAGTGTGATAGTACTGGATCAAAACTTCCTAAGAGTCAAACAATTAGGATCATGCAAAAATCAAACTTTTAATCAAATTAACTCAAGAAAAAAAAAACAAATCATGCCTTAATCATAATTTACCCCTTATGCACATGAACAAGGTCATTGGGTATGTGTTTGGGAGGAAATAGTCAAGTATAGGATTATAACATAGGAAAAAAAGATCAGATACAGGGTAATATAGGGCATTTTATATGTCAAAACTGAGACTCAACAGGTTGACTCAAGTGAATCCTTTCATATGACTCCCCATAGGGAGTGGTTATGGGAATATAAAAGGTATGATGGAGGTAATGTTTTCCTAGGTGATGACTCGACAACCAGAACAATAGGTCGAGGAAAATTCAAGTTGAGGCTCATAGATGGAAGGATTAAAACACTACCTGGTGTTCTGCACATCCCATGATTTTCCATAAATTTAATTTGTGTAAGCAAAATGGACGATGCAAGGTAAAAAAAATATTTGAAGAGGAAACCTGCAGAATTGTTCGAGGAGCAATGGTGTTGCTGAAGGGAGTTCAGTTTGGAACTTTGTATAATATGCAAGGAAGCACTATTAGTGATGGGTGTAATAGTTCCATTGTTCCTGATATTGGAGTTGAAGAACAAATAACTCCTATAGTCTCTGGAGAAAAGGTTATGATGTGGCATCAAAGACTGGGGCATATCAGAGAGAAGGGTCTTCGACTACTACATGGTAAATTTATGTCTAACTACTCTCTGGATTTTGATTTTTGTGAACATTGTGTATATGGGAAGAAAAATCGGGTAAGATTCCCCTCTAGTGTAATGAGGGAAGAAAGAATTTTATAGCTAGTTCATAGTGATGTGTTTGGACCTATGTCGGTTCCATCATTGGGAAAATTTGTGTACTATGTCTCATTTATAGATGAATTATTGAGGAATACTTGGATATATTTCCTCAGGAAGAAATATGAAGTCTTTGAAAGGTTTAAAGAGTTTAAGGCTCTTGTTGAGAATCAAACAGAGAAAATAATTAAGGTGTTGAGGACAAATAATGGAGTAGAGTTCTGCAGGAATGGATTTGAATAATTGTGTAAGAAGTGTGGTATATCAAGGTAGAAGACTACTCCATATACACCTCAATAGAATGGAGTTCCATAAAGGATGTGCAGGACGCTAATGGAAAAAAAAATGTGCATGCTCTGTGGTGTCGGGTTAGGGAAATAATTCTAGGCAGAGGTAGTGGGTAGTGCATTTTATCTGGTCAACGTATCACCCTCATCAACGCTATATGACAAGACTCCACAAGAGGTATGGATTGGTAATAAACCTTCTCTCACACATCTCAAGGTATTTGGCTGTGAGGCCTATGTTCATGTTCCAAAGGAAAACATGAGTAAGCTAGATAAGAAGGCCGAAAAGTGTATCTTTATTGGGTATAAAGATGGTCTCAAAGGTTATAATCTTTGGAACCTATAAACTAAGAAGGTTGTGTATAGACGAGATGTGGTATTTAGAGAATTGAAGGATGTTGTTAAACATGAAGTCCTACGAAGTAAGGAAGAACCAGAGAAAATCGAGTTTGATTTAAAGGATGATGAATCAGACTCTACAGAAGAACATGAACCAGAAGAAGAAGATCTCATACTCCAGTATTGAGGAGATCAGTTTGAGAAACAAGGATACAGAAAAGGTACAATCTATTTGATTTCCGTTCAAATTTTTCTGTGTCTATTGTTGATGATGTCGTAGAATTGTCAGGAAGGCAGTGGATTCTGAGGATGAAAAGCTCTAGAAAAAGGCCATGGATGAAGAAATGGAAGCCTTGGATAAGAATGAGGCTTGGGATCTAGTGGAGTTGCTGACTGGAAGAAATCACATTGGAAGAAAATGGGTATTTAAAAAGAAGCTGAATGTAGATGGCAAAGTGGAGAAATACAAAGCTCGGTTAGTAGCAAAGGTATATTCCGAGGTTGAGGGAATTGATTTTGGTGATATTTTATCTCCTGTTGCCAAGTTAACTTCTATAAGATTTTTGTTATTTCTTGTTGCTACATTTGATTTTGAAGTAGAAAAAATGGATGTGAAGACAACATTCCTACATGGGGATATTGAAGAAGAAATATATATGAAGCAACCATAAGGCTTTGCTGTGAAGGGAAAGAATGAGCTAGTATGCAATCTGAAAAAGTCCCTATATGGTTTAAAACAATCACCAAGGATGTGGTATACAAAATTTGATACTTATATGCTGGGACTTGGATTCACAAGAAGCAAAGAGGATCACTCTGTGTTTTTTAAATTAATTGGTGATCATTTGATTTATTTGGTCTTGTATGTGGATGACATGTTGTTGATATGAAACAACAAGGAGGTTATCCAGGATGTGAAAACTCAGTTGTCCTCTAAATTTGACATGAAGGATATCGGTGCTTCAAATTTCATTTTGGGCATGGAAATTAAAAGAGATTAGAAAAAGAGGAAACTCTGGTTAAATCAGAGAAAATATGTCGAGACAATATTACAGAGGTTTAATATGAAGGAATGTAAACCGATTAAGGCCCCCATTCTTGTTGGTGTAAAGTTATCCCCGGATCAGTGTCCCAAGACACATGAAGAGGAGAAGGACATGTCTCATGTTCCATATGCGAGTGTAGTTGGCAGTTTGATGTATGCAATGGTATGTACTAGACTAGACATTGCACATGCACTGGGATTTTTGAGCAGGTATATGTCAAAACCATGGAAGGAGAATTGGACAACAGTAAAAATGGTTTTCAGGTATTCGTGTGGCACTGCTAGCTATGGATTATGCTACCAAGGAAGACCAGGATTGGACATAGTGTTGGACATACATGGATTTTTGGATGCATACTAGGATGGATATATGGATCATAGGAGATCTACAAGCGGGTATGTGTTTAACCTGTTTGGAGGACCAATCAGTTTGATGAGCAAAAGAAAGGTTGTAGTGGCACTTTCAACTACAGAAGATGAATAAATAACATCCAATCATGCAAGTAAGGAAGAAATATGGTTACAAATGTCATGTTCAAGTATTAGGTTGGCACAACAAGATGTAATGATAGATTGTGACAATTAGAGTGCAATTTTTCTGGCGAAGAACACGACTTATCATTCAAAGACAAATCATATTGATATTCAATATCACTTTGTGAGAGACATTGTTGAAGAAAAGAAAGTGTTGATGATGAAGGTGGACACTTTGAAGAATGTTGCAGATTCATTAACAAAATATTTGATCATTAAGAAGTTCTCTTGGTGGTGAGGATCCATGGCCATTGCTGCCCTGGATTGTTGACTATGTAACCCTATAATCCCTTGTATGTAAAGAAAACAACAAGTGGGAGAATGCTGGGTATGTGTTATATTATTTGCACGATTATCCATAGTGTCTGCTATGCTACACCAGGCACACATGGGGGTTGCAGGGGGTTTGAGGGTATCACCCCTGAGATTTTTTTCCTCGGGAAACGTGTTGCATTTTTTCCTCATTTTTTGTGTCACCTCAATTTTCGTGTCCATTGTTGGGCGATTTTTTAGCACATGGTTTTTTCCGATGGTTTTCTATTTTGGGTTAAGGAATTAGGGTTGTTGACTAATCTAGGTCATTGGGTTAACGTTTTGGATGCCATTGGATCATATATGTATATTGTATTGTAAACAATGTATCACTATGAATGAATATAAAATATGCTAGTTTTTTTGGTTTGGGTTTCTAGGGGAAAAATCTCCGTGTAATGTGTGTATTTACCAATGTATCTTTTCTATTCTTTTATTGAAAATTTGTTTGCAGTAAAATATTCTACAAGGTCAAAATCTACACAAGATTCCAGGGTTAGGATTGAGTTGGCATGTTTCAGAGTTTTTGGTCCACATTTATTTTAATATCATGTGGGAAAACATGTATAATAAGTCATACACTACAATCTATGATGAATTCTTGGCTAGAATATACTCACTAAATTTCAAGCAAAACTACCCAAGGCTTTCAGATGCAGAAAAAAGAATCATTACAAGATAGGACATTGGTACTTAGAGGAAAAGAGTACCTATGCTAGGATTTTTGGAGACATCGAGACCCCACACCTATTGCCAACTTATATACTAGACAATCTGTTCTTTGGGGGGATTTGTTACCAAACCATTTTGCAAGGTTTCAATGCTTCTTTAGTAAAAGATAAGAAAAAATCCTTTAATCCATACAATTTTTATATTGGTTACCACTTTGTGAAGGACACTACACAAGCTAGGAAAGAATCTCAACACCAAGTGGAGTATAGGTCTTATATAGGCAGATATATGAAACATGACCTGAAGAACTTAGTAGTCCAACATGCTCGTCAAGTGGTGTCTGATTGGCCATATGCTCATGACAATTTTGAAGATGATATATTCACCGAAAATTCTCAATATTGGGAAGAGGTCCTACAAAGGAAAGATAAAATAGACCTAACCTAACTCCTAACTATTCTAGGAGATGAAAAAATAGAATGGTTGGAACAAAAAACATGCTGACATGAAATGAAGATGCAGGGAATGCAACAAGAATAGCTGAAGAAAAAAGGATCTTAGTAGAGTTCAAGAGGGAATTTCATGAGAATGGATAGAAACCTACCATCCAAGACTTAGGACCAATAGTAATGACCCCAGTAGGGGTGCATATAGGAGAAGGAAAACAAACACCACCAAGAGAAAATTCACTCAGGGAAAATAATGATCAAACAGATGTGGAACAGGAACAAGTAGGGAAATTAATGCATAGATTAATTGTTGAATCCTTGATAGAGACCCCAAACAAAAGTGTATTGACACTAATGATTGCTCATATGATTAATATTTATGATGACGACAACAAGGATGTAGAATCCTTGGCAATCCCTATTATCAATGAGGTTGCTACAAAAACATAAGACAACCAACCATCAAAAGGACCAAAACCTATGGTTGTAGCAATAGTCCAAAATGCAACCGAGAACATTGTCCCTCTCCTAGAACAAGGACTACTACTGCAGGGCACAAGGGAAGACAACCAAGAGGATATAACATAATAACATGGCCCAAGATATGTAACCTCGAAGGGAGGATATGATGAGGATGACAAAAGGAATGACAAAGAGTCGAGAGAGAGACTGAAGGAGAAAGGATGAGAATAACAATGAAGGTTCAAGTCCAAAATAAAAGACCCCACAACACCCAGATAGAGAAGAAGATGAGGGAAATATTGGTCCTGGGGAACAACTAGGAGATGAGACACTCAGAAGCAAGGAACATGAAGAACAAAGTGTTGACAAAGAGATTGAAAAAACTACGAAAAAAACTCTAACTCCTTCTTCATCTAAGGGTATGACATCACCCTCAACAACAACATCAGAGGAGGTTAGTAAAAGCATAACTGACACTGAGAAAATGAAAAAGATGCTTGAAAATATAGGGAGTGAACCAAGAGATAGTACAAATTGGCCTTCTACAACCCTAAATCAAGAGCAAATAGTAGATGGAGACGAAGATAACACAAAGAATTGGATGAAAACAATCGACAAAGGAAAACTACCAACCTTTGATCATTTTCACACTCTAGGTAGTCTAGGAAACACTATATCATGGGGTGATAAGAAAATTCGAGAACCTGTGGACAAGGTGGTTGATGTCCAGGCCATAGAATATTATAGAAAGAGACAAGTGGTGGTCAAAAGGACAAGAAAGAAAAGGAGGCTCACTTTGGATAATGTTGTGGTGATTAGTACAAAATAAACCCTGCTCGATGCCAGACAATCCAAAGTGAGTGAATTACTAGGGTCATGATGACCATATTTAGTGCCACCATCTACATAGAGAAAGAAGATGAGCGAGAGTCAGAGTCCATGAGGATAGAGATGGTGCATCTTAGACACTAGGTCAAGTACTATCAAGGTACCACACATGCGATTACTTTCATGAGAGATGAGTTTCTAGAAGGATACAATCTATTTAAATTAGAAAGGTACATCTTTGTGGCTCAGATTGTAAGCTATCAAGAGGAAACCTTACTAGGCTTGATAAAAAACAAAGATATGATGAGGTGGTACGAAAAATCACACAAAGCATTGGCATAGATCGAATATATCAAAGAAATATAGAAGGGTCGGGGTGAAGAGGAGCATGGCATCATGATTCTTACGGATGGAGTCTAAGAAAGATTCCAAAAGGAAGCAGAGTATTGGACATAACTAGTGGCATAACTACAACAAAAGTTGCAGTATATATGGGAGGAATGTCTCAACAATTGGGAAAAGATAAACTAGAGGATGAAATATATTCAAATCCCTAAATTTAGTATGCCTGAAGACTTCATGGACCTCAACGACATAGTCAAGCAACTTGAGGAGAAGGATCACAACTTTGGAGTCGATGTTATTGAAATTAAATCTTTGGAAAAGGGACAAGTGAGAAGGTTTACCAATGGCACGATAGGAGCATCGATAGTCTTGGGGTACTTGAGTGATGAAATAAATTAGTTCAAACATTGAGTAATGGAGATGAAAGATGAGCTCAATCCACTGATGGCAAACCACTGATTTCCATACCTCCCTACCTACAAAGATATTTTCACTCAATAGTCTGAATATGATCAAGCAAAACTGTTGAGATGACATGCATTATACTAAGTTCTTACACGTGGATGTATCCACTCTACTGATTCTTGTCTTTACTTTAAGTGAAAGTTTAAACTATTTTTAGTATGTTTGTTTTTTACAAATAAGGACATCGACATTGTTTTGAAGGGTCGATGGTTTTTGTAAGAATTGGATAGTTAGACAAAGAATTATTTTTGAAGTTTAATATTGAAGATCATATAGATCCAAAGACAAATGTTTTCCAAGCTTGTGGATAAAACTCGATAAGTGGATTGTTCTGCAAACAATTAGTAGCTACAGACTGTTTTGTAAGATTATGATTATGTTAAATTATCTTGAATGATTATGGTTGTTAGATGAATGTTGGATCGAATTCGATGGTGTTTTAACATATTACATGTAAACAATATGCATAATTATTTCTGGTTTATTTGTTTTCATATGTGATTTGCGCACAATTATTTCTTCTTTCTTAGACAATATCAATCACTTGATTAATGATAGTATTATTGCTAATATTGGGTAAGATCATGTATTGTTTACATACCTCTAGTTGAAGCTTATCTTGTGCCCAGTATTCTTCAGTTTAAGTTATTTCTATTTCTTGCATGTTTAAATATTAAAGACCAAAATCCCAAAAAGAAATACTCAACTTGGAAGGAAACTTTCCAAATTGACATTTAAATCCCATCGAAACTTGTCGGACCACAAATCCAGAGTGTTACACTAATCAAAACATGGAAGAGTCTAATTGAGCCTCATATTTGGGTGGGATTCCTTCTATTGAGATAAACGAAAGTTAGACCCCTCAACAATTTGCAAGCTGAAAAAGTCCCTATATGGGTTAAATCAATCTCTAAGGATGTGATATAAAAAACTTGATACTTATATTCTAGAACTTGGTTCCACAAGGAGAAAAGTTGATCACTTTGTGTATTTCAAATTAGTTGGTGATCATTTTATTTATGTAGTCTTGTATGTTGATGATATGTTGATGATTGGAAACAACAAGGAAATCATCAAGGATGTCAAAAATCAATTGTCTTCTAAATTTGATATGAAAGATCTTGGTGTTGCAAATTGGATTTTGGGCATGGAAATTAAAAGAAAATGGGTAAATATGAAACTCTGGTTGAATCAAAGGAAACATATTGAGACAATATTGTAGAGGTTTAATGTGAAAGAATGTAAATTGGTCAAGGTCCCTATCCCTATAGGTGTAAATTTATCTGCATATTAGTGTTCGAAGACACGAGAAGAGGAAGATGACATGTCCCGTATTCACTATGCTAGTGTTGTTGGAAATTTGATGTATGAAATGGTTTGTACTAAACTAGAAATTGCATATTTAGTGGAATTTTTGAGAAAGTATATGTCAAAACCAGGGAAGGAGCATTGGACAACTGTAAAAAGGGTTTTTAGGTATTTGCATGACATTATAGATTATGGAATTTTCTACAAATAAATATATAGTGTAGATAGAGTGTTGGACATACATGGATTATTTGATGCAGATGGGGATGGAGATCTAGATTGCGTAAGATCTACAAGTGGGCACATGTTTAACATATTTGAAGGAGCAATCAACTGGATGAATAAGAGACAATCTACAATTTCTCTCTCAACTATATAAGGTGAATACATAGCAACTACTCATATGAGTAACGAAGTTGTATGAACACAAAGATTGTGTTTAAGTATTGGGTTTGTACAAAAAGATGTAAGGTTCGATTATGATAGTTAGAGTGAAATTTTTCTACCAAATAACCCTGCTTATCATTCTAACACAATCAATCACCTTGTTGTTCAGTATCACTTTGTGAGAGACATGGTTGAAGACAAGAAGGTGGACACTTTGAAGAATATTGCATATTCATTGACAAAGTCTGTAAGCATTGAGAATTTCTCTTGGTGTAGAGGAGCAATGTGAATTTCTACCTTGAATTGTTAATCATGTAATCCTTGGGCCCCTTGTATGAAAATAAAACAACAAGTGGGAGAATGTCTAGGGGTTTGGGGGTTGAGCCCTTGATTTTTTTTGGTGTTCTTTTTGGTTCATTTTTGGGTGTTCTTGATCTGGATTATTTTCAGCACGAAATGAGATCGGAGATATAATAAAGAAATGCACAGAGATATCGTAGATATTCAATAATATAACATAAATGTACCATAGATGCAACCATAAACACAGATATACAGTAATACATGATTTCTATTAATGAAAGAAATGTACAAAGATTGTAAAAATACAGAGTGAAAGACTCACTAGAATGGTGGCAGCTTATCTCTAAGAAGAGATGTGATGGCTACTCACATTCGCAAGAAGATGATTACAATGAGGCACTGAAGGCCTTTTTAAAATAAACATGAATTCCAAAAGTCCTAGACATACAAAAACCTAACCCTAGGAGATGAAGCGCCAAAAGTCATGTGGGCCCCATTTGGGTAAGTTAGTACATCAACTTCCCGAGGTCGTAACTTTTGCATACGGTCTCCGTTTTAGGCGTATGATAGCTCATTGGAAAGGTATCATCGAGGAGATTCACTTTGGGGGATCAATCATGCATTCAACTATCATTGAGAACCTAGATCTTGAAAAACCTTCATTTAGGCCCTCAAAATGGCCCCAGAAGTTAAAACTTGCTAAAAATAGTAAATTGCCAAAATTGCCAGAAAACTGTTTTGAGCTAGTCGAAAAAGGTGGGTGGCCATCGATATCCACATGGATCAATCCTCCCTCCTTAGTAAGTAATGGTCTCCATTGCGTTGAGTTCCCAGGGGAGAGGGAAAAGTGTTTGCTGGATCTGCATCTTGGTGAGCTACTTGTATTACTGGAGACGTTGCGCTGCTTAGTTTGTGGAAGTCTGTCATGAACTTGTTGAAGCTGAGGTTGTTCAACAAGTTGAGCTACATGAGAGGAAGGTGTGCAGAAGGAATCTTTGCGCTTTGCTGCAACCTTGTCGACCTGCTTCTTTTGGATAGAAGGTGCAGGGGGCGAGACTGTAGTGGTTGCAGTGTCCTTCTGTTTCCCTTTTGAACAGATTGCGAAGAAGCTGAATTTTGCAGTATGAGATACTACCTTGTGACCCTTTTTAGGTGGAACAATAGTTGGAACTACCTCTGGTATTCTGTAGAGATGACCCCCCAAAGTAACAATGACACTACGGGGTTGAGACTCATAAACAACATGGCGTCTCCACATATATGGTTGGCCCAAGAGAACATCACAGACATCCAGTGGGGAAACATCACATAATACCTCATCCTTGAAGGGTTGGATGTCATATGACAATCGACACTGTTGGCTGACACAGAGATCTCGTCCTTGCCGAAGCCACCTGATGTTGTATGGCTACAGGTGTGGTGTTGTCGACAATCCCAACTGTTTGACAACCTCTGCTGAGATGAGGTTTTTCTGGCTTCCCCTATCAACAATAAAATGCAGTGGGGTCCCCTTCACCCACATCTGTGAATGAAAAAGGTGCTCCCCCTCTTCAGGATTTATTGGTTCTTCTGGTTGAATTGCTACGGTCACGACAATAGCAGTGGGGTCTACGTTAATGATCTGTCCTTTACCAGTATTTTCAGAATCAGATTCTAAATCAGGGTTCGGCTCCTTGTCTTTGATCTCGGCCACCAATGATGACTATTTTGAGCGACATTCATCGGTGTTGTGCCAGGGGCTTTTGTGGAAATCACACCATTTTTCGGTGTCTTTATTTGTCTTCCCGTGACCCTTCTTTTCCTGTGTCTTGGACTGGTTTTCGAGAGACTGTTTGTTAGGGCCGTCTTTTTCATACTTTGGTTGTTGCGGATTTGCAGACCCAAATTCCCGTTTGTTCTGGTGCTTAAATTTTTGCTCAATTTTAACAACATATCAATAAGCAGCACCGAGTGATGAGATGTGCAGAAAATCCATTTCAGTCTGGATGTATCTGTGTAGAGCCCCATGGTATTTTAGAACCAAATGTTCGCTCGGATTCTTTGATACCCAGCTTGGTGCGCAATGTATGGAAGGTATTGGTGAACTCTGGAATTGCTTGGCCCCACTCTTGTCGTAGTGTGTTCCATCTCATGTACTGGTCCTCATAGTTGCCAATAGGGTAATACTGTTCTTTTACCGCGTCCACAAAAAAATCCCAAGTGGGATCGACCCCATATATTCCAGACTCCTTTGTAGAACTTTGCTCCCAGTAAGTTTCCCACCAATGTTTGACATGAGGGAGAGATTTAAGGAGTGCGAAGGTGATCTTTTCTTTGTCGAAAAAATTGTGAACAGAGAAATAACCTTCTAGCAGAGTTAACCATTTTTCTAGGGCTTCTGCATCTATCTGTCCTTCAAATACATGAATATCAAAATTAACTTGTACCTTGAAAGGCAAGGTGCCTCCAAAGTGGCCACTTGATGAAGATGCACCTGATGTTATCGGTAAGTGTTTAAGGATGTGGGCAAAATTATCCATCATTTCCTCCCTCTGTCGCGTGAGAGCTTGCTCAAGCAATAGATTGATAGGATCGTCTGCTTCGTCGTTTTTCTTTTCTTTTTCCATTGAGGGTTTCTTGGGTGTATGAGAGCGATTTTCTTCAAGAGAGACAAGCTCGAGACTAAACTTGCTATACTCGGACCTTGTCGGGGACATGCACTGAAAAAACGATCAAGAGCAACTTGCTCTGATACCACTGATCCCGATTATTTTCAGCATGAAATGAGATCGAAGATATAATAAAGAAATGCATAGAGATATCGCAGATATTCAATGATGTAACAGAAATGTATCAGAGATGCAACCATAAACACAGATATACAGTAATACACGATTTCTATTAATGAAAGAAATGTACAGAGACTGTAAAAATATAGAGTGAAAGACTCACTAGAATGGTGGTAGCTTATCTCTGAGAAGAGATGTGACGGCTACTTGCATTCGCAAGAAGATGATTACAATGAGGCTCTGAAGGCCTTTTTACAATAAACAGGAATGCCAAAAGTCCTAGACATCCAAAAACCTAACCCTAGGAGATGAAACGCCAAAAGTCATGTGGGCCTCGTTTGGGTAAGTTAGTACATCAACTTCCCGGGGTCGTAACTTTTGCATACGGTCTCCGTTTTAGGCGTATGATAGCTCGTTGGAAAGGTATCATCGAGGAGATTCATTTTGGGGGCTCAATTTTGCCTTTGACAATCATTGAGAACCCAAATCTCACAAAACATTCATTTAGGCCCTCAAAATGGCCCCAGAAGTTAAAACCTGCTAAAAATAGTAAATTGCCAAAATTGCCAGAAAACTGTTTTGAGCTAGTCGAAAAAGGTGGGTGGCCACTAATATCCACCTGGATCATCTCTTTTGGCCAACAATTTTTCGACCCATTGCAATATAATTCTAGTTAAGGAATCTAATATAGGTTGATGGATTAGGGATTTGAATTACACATAATCGTATATATTGTATTGTAAATGGCGAATTTAATACAATGATAGTTATATGTGTGGCTCTAAACATTTGTTGGTTTTCCCGGTTAAGGATTTCCAGGGTAAATGTCTAAGTACTATGTGTGAATATTAATTTTTCCTTTTTGTTTTATAAAAAAATATGTGTATACATTGCTATATAGTAAAGGTTTAAAACTCAAAAAAAACAAAACAAATCCATTTGATAGGGGACTTTTGTATCTTCGATTTCATACAGTACATGACACATGTTTGAGCAATCTTTATTGTGCTACAACCTTTGTAAAACTTTTCCTTAAATCCTATAAGAACCAAGTGATGTATAGGTTCAAAGAGATGGAATTGTGGAGAAAAAGGGTGGAGAAATGAACCCATTTTTTAATTGAAAGGACTATAATAGAGAACTATGTTAATGTTATTCTTTAGAGGAGACTTGTGAATAATGGTACATGGAGATTTTTCACTTATATGAAGACAACTACCTTCAACTTCTCTTTGATGCACATACCCTTCATATGAAGATAACATCATTGAGGGAAGATATGAGCAAGTGATGCCTATCGGTTTCTAGTATGATTCTTGTACATTGGTAGTGTTCCTTCCAAATCCATCATTTATGGATATGCACATGATTTCTTTATTATGGAGAGCTAGTATCTATTTGGATCCACTTAAATTTGGTGATCCTTTTGAGAATCACACTCAATCATTCATGTGTCACTACTTGGGAGTTGTTGAGTCACAAAAACCATATTTTGACATCTTTTCCCCTTATTTTTAATCTATTTTCACTTACCCATAACTCTGCATCAGTCCATTTTGATTATCATATGTGGGATATATGCTCAAGGTGTCTTCCATTTGTGTTTCTTTAGTATTAAATTGAAATTATGATTACACATTAGAACAATAATGTATTTTTGATTTATTTTTGAAAAATTGGTTAGTTTGTTGATTGTTGCAGGAACAATTAAAACTTGCAACAACTGCAGGCAGATAAATTGGAACCTATAGCATTCAATTGATCTCATACTAGCGCAACATCAAGAAGAAAAAGGATAATATGGCCATGGTCCATTTCTTCTGAAGATGGATTATTGTCCATATGAGATCGAACCACTGAGTATAACCTAGTCAAATCAAGGAAGTTAGCTCTTGGGTTTATATTCAAGAAATTCCAGATTTCAAGGAAGATCCATATCTGAATATCTATGAAATGGGCCCTTGATATTTTTGGTATGAGACATCATCAAATCAAAATAGACATATCCACAAAAAAATCTCAATAACCCAAATTGTATTTTGAGAGATACTATTGATTTACTAAATCTGCAGTTATTTCCTCTTGCTCCAAATCCGTATAGTCAACAAACTCAAATTACTCTTCAACCACCAAAGATCTGCCATGGATTTGGGATCATCAATCAACTATATTAGGATCATCAATCAACTATAAAATCTCAATAACCCAAATTGTATTTTGAGAGATACTATTGATTTACTAAATCTGCAGTTATTTCCTCTTGCTCCAAATCCGTATAGTCAACAAACTCAAATTACTCTTCAACCACCAAAGATCTGCCATGGATTTGGGATCATCAATCAACTATATTAGGATCATCAATCAACTATATTAGATAAAGAGATAATATTAGAACTCTTGATTAGATTTTATTTTTTAGCAAAGATCTTGGAGATATTTATGAGTTGATTTTTAGTTGTTAATTATTAGTAAATGGTTGTAACCACATGAAAAAATTGTGGATCTGAATTTATGAGAAAATTGTGGATCTGAATTTAATTTCTATTTCAAGTAAGTTTGTGTATAAAATAGAGTTCCTTCTCCATTTTAGAGAGAGGATTCTTAGAGGAATGATCCAATACATCGTGGGTTATTTTTGTATGCTGTAAACACAATTTCATTTTCATATTATTAAAAATATGTTTTTAGATTTGGCATGGACATAGTTCTTTGGGTTCAATAGTTTCCAACAACATGTTTCGGGAAAGGAAGGTCCCCCTTGTTCTGGTACATTGCTGTCCATTTTTATTTATTGTTCATTTACATTTCTTGTTGTGTGACATTTCAATTTATTGTTGTGTGGTGTGCATAGTGTTTAATTCCAATTTCTAAACTTGTAGTTTGAATAATTCACTACTAAATTATAATTGAAAGGGACGAAAACATGGTATTGTTGCAGTAAGTATCACATATTTCATTTGAATTTATATATGTGGCCTGTGGATATAACACTTGTGGATTAAAGTAGATTGTAATTTAATATTGAGTTAGTATTGATTGCAAGCTAGCTTTACAAGTTTTATTTATCTTTAAGTGTGGTGCGGAGATAGGTTTTTGACAGTGAATCCACTCAGCTTAAACAAAAATAAAAAAAGGTTCAAAGTAGAGTACCTCTGCAACAAAAATCAAACCTTTAGTTTGAACGAAAAGTTGCATCCTATTATTTGAGATTTCTGGCTTGATTAGATTACAATTAATGTTAGGTTGTAGTTCATTCCAAAAAATCATTTCTGAACTTTTGAGTTATCTTTCTTCATTTAATTGATTTTGCATTTCCAATTTGAGTGATCATTCATTAAGTGATATTTTTTGAAAATACCAAATCATAACACTGTTACAGAAAAATTCAATTCTTGAAGTTGCATACTTAATGCATCCTGATTCTTAAGAATTCTTGTTGTCTGTAATCAAGGGGCTCATATTCCACTTGCCTCGCCAACATAGACACCTATGTGGAATTAGATTTCTAAACTCTATCTCTGTTCTATCTCTGAGATCTATCTATCTTCTCGATGTTGCAAATGCTCGTTCTCTATGTAACCTTTGCTTAGGACTACTTGCACACAGTCATAAACTATCTCTTCGATGTAGCATCATTCAACCATGTTGGTTAAGTTCCATATGGAAAACTTTCCTGCACAGAATGTTACTATGCTGCTAGCATAGGATTTCACGTCAAATTCAGTTGTGATATGTGTGAGAAATAGAGGGAATGTACCAATGATTATGAGGATGCCCAAAACAATGTTTTGACTATGCACTAGTGGAGACTAGAGAAAGAGTAACACACTGACTCCAAGGAAGAATAATGGAACTTCCTGACAACAACTAGATTCCTCTGAGTTCCCGGGGACTAGTTTAGGTAATGATGATAAGTTTTTGAATAGTTTAGGGCGTGGGAATAGTGAGACATTACACCATGTGTTAGATAGGCTTGGAGAGTAGGGTTAGGGTTTATGCTTTGCAACCAAAAAGTAAATGAACTACGATCTCTCTAGTCACTAAGGATTGGGAAGCATGTTATGAGATATTGACATAAAAAAAAAGAGACTAACATTGTGTATTTCACATGCTAGGGTCCACCAATGGATAAAAAAGAGAAAAAACATGGGAGCTCTCCTTCAACTAGATTTAACACGCTATGTTTGGACAACAAAGAGTAAGTGAGTGGATTATTTTTCATGCTAGGGTTTGAGTAGTGGGTATTGTTAAATTTTTAGAAGAATTTATGGGTATTGTTGGATAGCAAGTAGAACGTGCATTACCAGTGTGGGCACGTTGAGAAAAAAAATGGTTCTTTCATGAAATTCTCAACACAAAAGGAATGACCCTATAATTTCGTCACATTCCCAACAATGTAGTCAGCTGTTCCGCAATGTATTTAATCATCCCATTAAGAAGAATCAACTCATATAACTGCAAATTGAGCCCCAACAAAGAGGAAATGGCTAGGTAGTGAAAAAATGTTGTCAAAAGAAGGATAAATTCACCCTTACAAATTTAAATCAAGCAACTCATAAAAAAAATTGCCCCATCAAGAAAATGGATGCCTATAAATATTAAATAGACCTAGTAAGTAAAGGGAACACTCAACAAAGGTGAAATTCACCTAAAAAAGAAGAAATGTGGCTCAAGGCATGGAGAAACAACCTATTCATATTAATGAAGAAGAACCCCAATCACTCAATTCATGGTGTAGTAAGAATGACTCCATCCAGTAACCCATTGATAGGTAAATCTACAAGAGGAGGACGAATAACCAATATTTCAGAAGATAAAAGAGGACGAATAACCAATATTTCAGAAGATAAAAAGGATGTAGAACATTCACTAAAGGAAAATAAGAAAAATAAGGGAAGATGCTTTTTTTCATTGCTTTGGTTTGCATTAATATGAATATTTTAGCCTTGAATGAAAATATAAATTTTGTGTGCAAATAATATTTCTTCAATGAATCAATTTCATTCAAATTTTATTCACATTGACCAATTTCAAGTACTCACAATTTAATTTTCATTTTGAGGACATTTAGCCACTCCATCTCACTCCATTTCATCTCATATCTCAACTAGTTGACAACCATTGATGTATTATGCTAAGATTCCTTTTATGCACCTATATGATTTACTCTTCACCTTCTAATTCAGCCCTATGGTGCACTAAATGCACAAACAACATGGATATTTAAAGCTATAATCCTCCATGTTCGCTTATGATCTTAGGTTGCTTAAGAAAATTTTGTTGCTTGCTATGGTTGTTGACTTACAAGCCCTTTTTATTGATTTCCTCCATAATATTAATCAAACATTTACAAACTCTTCTATCCTTATACTCTCTCCCTTACCTCTTTCTTATCTGCTACCATGCCCTACACATTCTTATTCTTATTTTTTCTTTCTTTTTACACTCTTCCTCTTCTTCTTTCTCTCTATATTTTAATTTACACTTCTTACCTCATATCCACTAAACTTCCTTTTTCTTTCATTCTATGACCTACTTTATTTCTACTCTCTTTTCTTCATCCTAATATTCTTTCTTCTTTCTTGTTACTTTTTTTTCACTTATTGTCTTTCATTTTTGGCATCATTGTCGGGGATCAAACCCGGGTCACCTGTGTGACATGTGGGAATACTTACCACTATAATACAATGAACAAGTCAACTTCAGCCTCATATTTTTTTTTTCATGTGATCATTATTATCAAGTCAACTTCAACCCACTAGTAGAAAAAAAACAAATTTATGACTAAAAAAATGGCTAAACATCGGATATAAATGACTATGTTTAGTCACGTGACTACTACTAGTATATTGCCGGACATATATAACAAAACCAAATATATTACTAAAACATCTTAGTCATTTATTGGTTGTTTTGGTTGATCGTTTTGGTGGTAACTTTAGTCATTGTTTTAGTCATTAATTGTTGTTCACTGGTCATTTATTTGGTCATGGTAGTGCATTATTGTCGTCAACAAGTAGTAAATTTAGTCATTTGTATCATTTATTTCTGTCAACTGGTAGTATATTTAGTCATTGTAATCATCATTTTCCGTCAATGGGTAGTATATTTAGTCATTGTAATCATCATTTTCCATCAACTAGTAGTATATTTAGTCATTTTTATTCTCTAATTTCCATCCATTGGTAGTATATTTGGTCATTGTTGTAGTAATTGATTGTCATTAACTAGTCATTTATTTAGTTGTGGTAGTCATTTATTGCCGTCAACAAGTAGTAAATTTAGTCATTTGTATCAATTATTGTTGTCAACTAGTAGTATATTTAGTCATTTTGATTCATCGATTTATGTAAATTGGTAGTGTATTGATATAATGTTTATTAGTTGCATAATCATTATATTTACTACAAGTTTAGTAGTAAATGTCCAATTATATAATGATATGAATAATTTATTATTTACCATAAATTAATTGTGTAATGCAAAAATAAACATAGTACTAAACTTAAATTAAAACATTAAATAACTTTGTATTAAACTTAGATTAAAACATTGAATAACTTAGTATTAAAATTAAATTAAAACATAAAATAAAAGACAAAAGATTGATTCTAAAATGATCATAATAAAAAACTAAAGTAATCTGACATAAAATCAAATTAAAACATATAATATTGCAATTTAAATGAACTACAAGATGACCATATATATATAATAAAAAATATTAAAAGTAGTACACTGCTGTGAATGAGAGTTTCAAAGTATGCAAAGGCACCATAATATAATATCGATGGACAATGTACATTCAAACTACTGAATGTATAGAAAATCAAATTAAAACATATAATATTGCAATTTAGATGAGCTACAAGATGATCACACACACACACACACACACACACACACACATATTAAAAAAATATCAAAGTCCACAAATACACCATAATAAAACATCCATCATAATAAAAGATCCATGAAGATTAATATACATTCAAACTACTGCATAAACAGAAAATCAA
>JASDQU010739633.1:361752-388874 GCA_032191745.1 Picea mariana
AAGTATTTTGTGAAGAGCATCTCAAATTATCTGGACAACATCCATGGTCAAATATTGATTACCTTGTTAAAATTATTTTAATTAGTTTTATGACATGATCATTTTTTAATAGCATTGTCCATTAGTCAAAGTTAATTTAGCTTGATACAGTTACTCACATTTGTTAGAACATAGTAGCCTTAAATAGGTTTTATAAAAAATTACAACCATAATCTCATTGAACTATTTGTCATGTCACTTGCCATGTTAATATGTTAATCGTATGGTGAGAAAGAGTCTGTTATCAAAATGGAATTTTAAAATTAAACTTCCCAGCTCTAAAACCCTCTACCTCTATCTTTGCGGTGTTTTGTTAAACATTAATAAAATTATCTTATTTTTATCTACATATGAAATTATAGGCAATCTATAATGTTTTGGAGATATACAAGAAGTTTACATTTCTATTGTCCATGAGTTTGAACTTTGAATATGATATGAGCACAATACCATCAATATAAGAGGATACTTGCACACAACAAGGCACAAGAGAGCAAGCATGAGAGGAGATTGCCAGAACTGTACATGCTATACACTCACTTGTATTATGTATATATATAGAGTGCAAATGATATACATAGAAGTTTCTAGAAGAAAGAAGCTTGTAAGAAAGGAAGGAAGTACAAATAATTTTTTAGAGAAAGTAAATAAAGAAGATGTACAATCATAGTTACCGGGTTCTCCTTAGAGCCCCATCGCACTTGCATCGGATTCTTCTCGAATCGGAATCTTGGATTCTTAGCTAGTCATTTAGGTAAAAAAAAACAATATATATATATATATATATATATATATATATATATATATATAGATATATAAATTAGGGTTAGGGTTCCGATTCCCCGATTCCTAATTTTTGGATGAGCACCGCCCCCGCACCAGATTCTTCTGTCGATTCAGATCGCACCCACATTTCGTGTAACCTTGTGTACAATACATAAGAATATACAATAATTTACAATAACCCGTGAGAATGAGACCCTAAGGGAAAACTTAGACAAGCCACCACTGTCACCTTAGTGTTTTTGCCTTTCTCACTTTAGATTACGGATGTTCCTTGTAATACCCCTAGGTCAAACCCCAATTGTAAATGTAAATATAAATGTATTTATATATATAAGCTGGTGAGCTGTTGGTATCAAGTCTTGGAGTCAGTTTTGTGCGCACATCACTTAGTTTGGTGATTGCGCGACGATTGTGCATTAAAGAAAGTACGCACACATTTAATAGTGTAGCGTGCTCTTGTGTAAGTGTGTGAGGATGGTGCACCAAAGGAAGAGTGCACACATCCCATAGTCTTGTGCATGCCAGATTAAGTGCGCAGTTTTGAAGCTAGAGAGACTTGTATAGATGTTGTGTTTTAAGGCTGGTGAGCATGGATGCAAAAGGCCAGTGTGCCTATATTGTAAATGTAATCACCCTCAAGATTGTTTATATAATCACATCATTGCGCACAGACTCAACTCAGACGAAAAGAGACTAGGGGTTAAACTCCATGTAAAAAGGAAAAAGGGGGAAGCATAAGTTAAGGGAATATTTTATTAATATTTCCAAAAGTTTAATTTATGGATATGTATTTATCCTAAGTTCCCGAGAGTAGAGAATGAGTCACCAAGTGGCTAAAGCTACTTTTGAAGGTGACAAGTGTCGAGTTGAAGGCATGCAATATATATTGTTGGCCTTAGTGTAATTTGGGGAAATCATTCATTCCGGGGAATTCAATCAGACAGATTTTCCTCTGTGAAGGAATACGTATTTTGCTGTAACTTATGCTCATTGCTTAACCTTGTCTTGGGAAGGCTTGTTTACTGTCGAAGAGAAGGGTTGTCAGGCTTGTGAGCATTCTCTCCATATGAGAGTTTGCTAGGAATTGTTCGTTGGTGCGTTGGGCATTACATACAAGGCTCTAAGACTTCCAGTCTGGCCTGTTGCTGAGGCCCTAGAAGGGAAGTGGGGCAGCCGAAGGACTGTTGAGCAGAGAAGGGGCACACTTCCTGGGGTGGGACATGCATGTGTGGAACGAGCCACTATAGGCTAGTTGCAACAATCAGCACCTTGGACCAAGTCTTTTGTTGAATATCAGACCACAACTTGGCGATAGGAACCCTTTTTCCTGTGGAGTTCAAGCCTCAGCTACGGGGTGACTTGTTGCTGGAATATTATGAGCGATAGAGTCTATGGTTGGGAGGAACGTTTGAGTCCTTCCTGCACGCAGTTGGTGACTTTTCATAAAAGATAAGTGTAGCACACCCAACCCCTTAAGTACCTTTTTAAGGGATGGGGCATCAAAATTTCTCTTTCCTTCAACATCTCGAATCCTCTTCCTAAGATATCCATCACCTTCTGCTCATCAAGAAATTTCCAACGACTATTACCATGCTCCAATTCGAGCTCTGGATTGGAAGTTATGCCCTTTCGAAGCTCTTCAAGCATCATTGGTCAAAGGCCATGTGGCACCCACGTGGATTCGCCTCGTTCGTACCTTTCCACCTGGGACGGACTTGACCATGGTTGTCATCCCTTAGCGATGACATGGCTGTTGGAGAGGTGGTTACAGGGGATGCTCCCCGCGCCTTCGTGATCACCGGGCCTTCGTCCTTCCTATCCATGTTTGAACCATTCTCGGAGTCCTGAAGTCCCAGAATCCTGCCACGCGGCTTCGGCCTTTGACAAGGTTTCTCATCGTGCTGTTATGAACATACCCAGAAAACTCCCGGACTTTCAAGGTTTTGCCACGTAGCTCCAACCTTCAACCCTTTTGGAGCATACATTCTAACATCCTAAACCTCCCGGAGTTCTGAACTCTCAAACTCCCGAGGTCCTGCCACATAGCTTCGACCTTCAGCCCTTTTGAAGCACACATTCTAACATCCTAAACCTCCCAGAGTTTCGAACTCCTGAGGTCCTGCCACATAGCTCCGGCCTTTGGCCCTTTTGGAGCATACATTCTAACACATAAATCTCCTGGAGTTCCAAACTCCTGAACTCCCAGGGTCCTAATAGCCATTAGGCCCAACAACCGTGCACCAGAGGGTGGCACGCGACAAAGGACAGAGATGACACGTGGCCCTATCAATTGGTGACACATGTCACGTTCCAGTTAGCATATAAGGCCTGTAAAAAGAACAAATCAAGGTGACATGTGGCATGCCAAACATGGGTCCAGGTCACCCTGGGTGACGTTAGCATGCCACGACACTCTAGACGAACAACTTCTGGAAGCCTCTAATCTCTACTACTTGCAAAATCGCCCGGAGCTTCAAAGTCCGAACTCCTGCCAGCCACCTCCCACTACTTTTTATCCCACGGTCTAGACACTTCCACGTAGATCCCCAGATCTACGGCCTCCGTTGCTTCGCGACATCAGAGTTCGGGGGTTTGGCTGTGTAATCTCCTCTTTACTCCCGGATTGGTCAGTGTCGGGCTGACCACAGTCTAGATCCAACGATCAGAAGGAATCTCGACGTGTCCTTGGATTGACGGTTTGTGTTACTTCGTGACTTCGATGTTCGGGGGTTCTACCCATTTAACACTACCTTTCTCTCAGAGTGGTCAACATTAGACTGACCGCGACTTAGATCCAATGGCCCGAAAAGGTCCCGAAGTGTCCTCAGATCTACGACTCTCGTCAATTCGCGAGTTCGACACTCGGGGGCTCTACCCCCTAAACACACCTTTTCTCCCGGATTAGGACTTTGTCGAAGTGCTATACTCAAATCCTTCCACTAGTTGATCGGACAGTTGGGAGGGGTTCTCAATGGACTCCCCAGATCCACAACTCACATTAATTCGCAACTCCAACATTCAGGGGTTTTGGTGTTATGACACCTCTATTCTCCCAAAGTAGTCAATGCCGAACTGACCACGGCGTAGAGCCAACTGTTAGGGAAGATTCAGAGTATCCTCGAATCTACGACTTGCATTACTTCACAACCGGTAAGTGGGTCAGGGTTTAATCGATGGGACAGATCCCACGGTCATGGTTAAGAGACTCCCAGATGTCGGTCAACCTAGCGGGTAACCGAACCAGCAGGTTACCTTCGGTTGGTTTCGAAGGTTGTAAAGTCATAGCATCTCGGAGCTCCGAACTCCCAAAGCTCCGAAGCCAGAATAACTTAGCTCCTTTCGGACCTAGCGAAGGGTTCCAAGGTCTCAGTCATATGGATTCTCTAATAAGCCCTGAGGTTGTACGCTCTACTCTTAGCCATTACAAAGTCAATCCTTGGGAAAAATTTCCTTAAGGATTTTCCAACCAATACAGAGATCGTAAACTTATTCTTAGATTCATTTACAGACCCATGTCTAATGGTTCTCATGCTACTAAGCAGAGGCAAATAGAAAACCATTCAAATGCAGGGGTTTATAGAGTAATGATAAGCATTTCTAATATAAATCAAACGTTGCAAATCGTAGTCATAGACATAGACATTCAAATCATGCATTTCAATTCCAGTGCACAGGGTAAACGAAATACTTATCTATTACAGTCGATCATCGACCACTGACTATGGGTGTTTGCCTTTCCACCCAAATATAGGCTCAGAAGCATTCATTCTTAGCACTCTGGCCACCCCCGTGCCAAGCCATGATATCACTAGGGAACTTTTGCAGTTTCTCAGAGGTTCTTTCTCTGTCACAGCCTCTGCGAGGTTTATTCGATGCTCCCTCCGCATCAAGCTCACGACCTTCTGCTCAGGTCTTGTTTTCTACAAATTCTCAGAGATCATTTCTCTTCTTCTCTCCAATAACTAGAACGACTTAATCTTCCAGTTCTTCTTCTCGTATGGAGTACCTCACACGCTCTTCTCTTTCTCTCTGCATATCCCCGGTTGCACAGCCCCTCCCGGTGTGTCTCCTTCTTGTCTGCCTTCGTGTGTATTGTTGCACGCCTTTTTCCTCCCAAGAAGGTTCTGGACCTGTCCTGTTCCTTCTGTTAGAAGAAACTCGGGTCAGTCTGGGCTTGCAAGACTCTATGGTACTTTGGGTTGACAGTCTTCTGTCTCCTCAACTAGACTCTCCATGCTTCCATTCATGGGGGTAGTTGATTGTTCAATTACCAGTGCTTCTTTCATTAACTGATTTTTCCTTGGAACTTGGATGAGGCTTATTATTTCAACAAAGAGAAATTGGGTCATTTTGACATAATGAACCCTCTCTACAGTTTCCTCACCCTTTCCTCTAGTGATATCATGGCTAGTACTTCAAGGCTTCACCCCCACAGTTAGTCATTGGCAATCTAAAAAATAATACATTTGCATTGTTCACATGCCATAGCATGGTAATCATAATTAATGATTAATTACAAGCTGGGGGAAACAGGGGTGTTACAATCCCCTCCCCCTTAAAAAGGAACACCGTAGTCAGTGTTCTTTCTCAGTAACACCTGTCATGCCTTTGTCATTCAACTGCTTCAGTGATCTTGATCCTCTTTCTTGGTCAAGTCCTTTCTAGACTCTTGGCCTTCATCACCTGCCTTCAATAATCTTGGACAACAAGCATATTAATCACAATTTCATGCGGAAACATTTTATTGTTATGCAAAATTCAAGAGGAAATTTTCATAATCTAGCACAATACTTATCTGTGCAGTTCGTGGATTTGCATCTACATGGTTGTCTTGTTATCCTGGTTCACTGTTTTTCCTGGACATACCCATTGTGTGCATGAACCTAGTCAATAGTTTATAAGAATTATCAAAGTCTCCTCTTCCTTGCGGTCACTGACCCTCCAGGCCCAGGCTCAGGCTCAGGCATCCCCTTCTCTGCTATATAGTCCCTCAGGCGATCCATCTTTCCTTGCCAAGGCTTTCTCGCACAGGAAGAGTTTTAAAGACTTCATTGAGCCTTATAGTCGATGCGTCCCTTAGACTTGCTTTGTCGAGGCATCCCTCCGGCTTGTGTTGTCACAACACAACATATTCTCGGGCGATCATGGCTCACCACGGGGTTCCCCTATCTCAACCGTAGCCTTTTTCATGCTTTCCATCTTGACAACCTTCACCTGTCCTTCTGAGACAGATCTTTTTCATCTCACCTATATCACAGGTATACATAAATTATGAGATATTATCATCAATTTCAAGTTCAAAATTTTCTTGCAAATTTGTCACCCATAGACTTCCAAATTCCACATTTATTTTCAGTTATGTTCCTCTCAGGAACCAAATTCACAAGTATGGGATTTTCCTTCCCATAACAGTTTTTCTCAGCAGATAATTGGTCTCCCTTATGGGCTTACAACACTTCCATAACCAAGACCCTTTTCTTCCTGCAATTTCAACATGCCTTAGCCAAACAAATTGTTAGTTTTCCTGCACATTATATTTTCAACACTATGCATACTAACAGTCCAAGTCATTTTCATCTATTCAAGGGTACAGAGAAAAAGGAAATATCATTATTTACCTATGCATCCTATCAACATACCAAATTGTCCAAATGTAACTCAAATATCAGTTGACTTTAATCAGTGTGCCAATCTTCATGGACACATCCATACCCAATGTACCCTTACATTGGGTTCAAGTTTGCCATACTTATGACAAGCACCTTGCCATGGTGTGTTGGAGCTCAACCAACCTCTTCACCATAGGTTTAGTCATTCTCATTCACTTTTACAGCAGGACTATGCTACCTGCTACAGGTTGATCACGATCCCAAATCAACACATATGAAACAAAAAGTTTCTCTTGAATGCACCCAAGCATTCTTCTTTCATTAGTAACCAGGGTGCCATCACTCATGGCCACCCAAAATTCTCTTTTCTTTGACACCTCTACAATTCAAGTAGAGTATTGGAAGGTCCTCCTTCCTTAATGGGCGATTCATTGTTTGCCCCCTTATGCGAACATGTATTTCCTCCATGCATTCCATGCAATGTGTTAGCTATGAGCACCTTTATTCCAAATCTCCCTAGATTGGTCATTGTACCCATGGTGCTCCTTACTCATGCATTTTCTTGCAAGGATTATAACTCATCCTTGACTGGCTTAAACTTTCTCTCTTTATTGTTCAGATTCTTCTTTCCTGAATCTTATCCCGCTTGGGTAGCAATGGCATACAATAGCCACTCAAAAATTATTTGCATATCTTTAAGATAATGAACTCTTTTCAAAAGGGATTCTTACCAAGTTTCTTCATACCTTATGCCAGATATGTTGAACATTTTTATACCTTCTCTGGTTGCTAGCACCCTTTCTAATATTACCTCTTCAGTGGTGATTTATGGGGACTTTTAAAGTCCCTTCAACAATCTTTTAACCACAACCTTCTCATAGTCGTCCTCTACTTGAGGTTGTCCATTATTGGCAATTGTCTTTCTCAACAACTCGAATTTTCTTTCTACACGTTACATACATCATAAATATATTAGTTGTCATGTAAAATAAAAATGCTTGTATCATAGCATTCAAATCAATAAAACATTTTCAGATATTCCCTAACAGATCTCTATGCACTCTACGACATTACTCCTTAATGTGTTAGCTAGTGCAGTCCCAATCATTTTTTTTTTGTATTCCATGATCATACAACCATCAACATCCTTATGCCAAAGAACTTACCTGCATTAGTAAATCAATTTCTCGTACTAGGGAAATACAATAAACAACAAGGAAGGGGTCAAGGAACTCTTCCCTCGTCCACTCCTTCTACACAGTCCTAGACTTTCAGTCCAACTGATTTATTTTCCAAGGCCTCACTGTCTTTACTTATCACGGCTTAACCAAGCCCATTCATTCAAGCTTACTTATTTATTTATTTTCCTTTTTCCAGTTGTACTTGTTTCCATAGTTGCTCTTCTAAGGATTACAACCCTATTAAACAATTCAAAGCTTTTAGGGTGAGAAAAGTACTCTACCTTTTTCTCCTTCCTTGCTTATGAAATCTACTCCCTGCTGGGATCTTCCTACTGCTTTCCTTGAGTAGCCTTGGTTAGGCTCGCCCTAACCTATTGGATACATCAATATGCTCCAATAGCAGACTTTTTGTTCATAATGAATCACGAACCTGCACATTCTACACATTACCATTCAGTTATTAGAATGGTAAAAATTCATTTGTTAGTCTTCCATTCATACATTTTGTTTTAGAATGTAATCCGGGATTCTTATATATATACATAGGCTTGCAGCCCACTGCTCAATTCTCAACAGTCATTAAGGTGGTGACTCTGTTCTCCTGACAGAGTCTTCACACAGTTCCTCCACAAGGAACTCCTTCGCCATGCAACTCCTTATTGCATATCCTTCACTATCGGTGATGGCCTCAACCTTGAGTTAGCTTCAGTTGTTTACCAAATATTTCCATAATAAACATAAACATGCATCTTTGCTATGCATCCAGATTATTTATCCACACATATTCCTTGTTTTGTTAACTTACATCCATGATGTAGTTAACCACATGCATAATCATAAGCCTATGTGTAGCTACCCTAGGTATATTTCACAGCTCACATATATCTTTACTTTTAAAATCATTCAACTCATGATTGTTCACAATCATTCTCACACGATCCTCAAAGGAAAAATCATTTTGCCTCTTATCTTGACAATAGAGCATCCTTGCTCATTTACTCTTACATCATATATGTGCATCACTTGCACATTTAATATCATTCACTCATATCTATTTGGTCTTAATATCAGTCTTCATATCAAGAAACCTCAGAATGCATTAAATCCCTGCACTCAAGCATATACAAACATAGCCAAACATTCATCATGCAAGCTCATTGCTTGTACCTTTTCCATGTCATTCATACACATGGACATATCAAACTTCCAAATCCTTCTCCGAAGTATCTTCCAATCATTCTTATGACAAGTCTCATAGAGACACCCAATACAGAGCTTCCCTCTTAGTTGAGAGCTTGCAGTCATATTATTATTTTAAGCATGTATACATATATTTGTATATATGTAGGTGCATCACTTGCACCTCTTTACCCCTTCCATTCACATTGATATTGTTGTTTTAATATTAGTGTTCTTTAGTGCGAGGTTATAGTCAATCATATGACCAGTCTCACAGTCATAATTCATACTGATGTTGCCCTCTCTTCGTGGCAATAACCAACAAGGGTCACTTTTTCCCTTTCTACTGTAAAACCTTCCATAATTCATAATTCAGATGGTAGTTATTGCATCACTCAAGGCAGTAGGATAACCATTTCTAGTCTCTTCTTCATGCCTTAGTTCACTCTTGGTCAAAAGATCTCTACAGGGGAATCTTTTCCTAAACTCCCTCTTATGGCTATTTGAGTGTACCATGCCATATCCATATGGATATCATCCATCTCTGAATGCCAACTTGATTCATTGGTCATCTAGAAGTGTCCCAACACTTCCTATACCACATCTAGGATCAACATTTCATTAATTCCTCCCACCTTATCTTCATAAGGCACAATGTACTCAACATCATCAACCTTCTACTTATCCTGCCATAGTCAGGTCATCACTAACCATATGATCTATGACATCATCATATTTTACATTCAATGACAGACTATAATAAGTATATATGCATACTCTATCTTTGCAATATGCATTTCAACATATCTTCGTGCACCAAGCATTATACCCCTCGGCATAGTCCCACTTTTGCAGGGTTGGCTATCATTTCCTGAAAGAAATGATAGGCTTCTTCTGCCATAGTTTAGCATGATTCAATCTTGTTGGGTACAATCCCAACTGAATTTTAATTTGCACCCTTCTCCTCAAGGAACTTACGTAGATAATTTCCGTATGACAGTATTACTCTCGACAAGCTCATCTTAGCCTTGGTAAACTAGTCTTATGACTGTTCCTTGACCCATACAAGCGTGTGTTTGAATCATGCTTTGCTAGATAGGGTAGGGCAGGGTGCCCTCTCCCTTAAAGTTTTCTAAGAAAGAAAATATAACCACTTGACTCTTTCGTGAGGCCAAGCAGGCCAAGTGTTGTTGCCCGCTCTGATACAAATTTGTAACACACCCAACCCCTGAAATACCTTTCTAAGGGATGGAGCATCACAATTTCGCTTTCCTTCATCATCTCGAATCCTCTTCTCGAGATCTCCATCACCTTTTGCTCGTCAAGAGCTTTCCAACAACTGTTACCATGCTCCAATCCAAGCTCTGCATTGGAAGTTATGCCCTTCCGAAGCTCTTCAGGCATCATTGTTCAAATGATCTAGATTTATGCAGGAACACAACAGAATACACAAGTAACCATGAATACAAAGATGCAACAGAAATAACACTTCATTTCATTAATATCAAAGAACTGAAATTTGTTTACAGACATAATAGAAATAAACTAGCTGGGGCGTTGGTAGCTTATCTTTGAGAAGAGATGTGGCGGCTACAGGCCTCTGAACTCTGTGTTCCAATGAGGCTCGAAGGCCTATCTATTATTGAGAAACAATGGAAACGCTAAACATCCAAAAAACCTAACCCTAGGAGATGAAACGCCAGAATATGGGCCCCGTCAGGGTAAATTGGTACATCAATTTTCCAGGGTCGTAACTTTGGCATACTATCTCCGTTTGACGCATATGATACATCGTTGGAAAGATCTATCCGAGGACTACAATTATTGGTAGAGAATATCATGATGATATGTTTTTCTGACCGGTAGTTGCCCAAAAAACGTCGTTTAGCGCCTCAAAACGAGTCTGGAAGTTCAGGACCTTAAAAACTGTCAAAAATAGTAAATTGTGCTACAATTAAGGAAACTGAAAAACTGAAAGAAACAATGGTGGGGGTCCAAGTGGAATAGGCGGGTTGCCACCAATATCCACCTGGATCATTCCTCCCCCATTAGGAAGCAATGGTCCCCATTGTGTTTAGTTCCTCCATGAGATGAGGAAACTTCTGCTGAGCTTGGTCCCTGGTGAGCCACTTGCCCTGGTGAAGGAGTTGGCCTGCTTTGACAACTCGATATAGCTGGATCCTCTGCTGGCGGGTGTTCTTGATTTGTGTGTCCATAATCCGATCAGTGGTGGCTTGTTCCATGCAGTCTGGGTTTAACTCTGTTGGTGTGAGTTGTTCTGCCATGTCGGATGTGTCCAGTAGAGGTGGAAAGTAAGGCCGAAGGTGGTCCACATTGAACACTGGGTGCAGACCAAGGAATGGTGGGATATTGAGCTCAAAGGCATTGTCCCCTACAGCTGTGGTGATGGTGTATGGCCCATATCGGAGCGGGCGAAGCTTGCGGTGGGGTCTAGCGAGGCGCTCCTTCTGCAAATGTAGCCACACTTTGTCGCCCACCTGGAAGTTGTGTTGCACCTGATGCTGATCATGCCGCTGCTTGTACTTAGCATTGGCTCTGTCCAATATGTCATGAACCTGTTGGAAAATGTGCTGAATGCGCTCAATGAAGCTGTTCGCCTTGGCAGCTTCAGACTAGACATGAGACGAATCGACCTGCGTAGCTGCAAATGGTATGGCTATGTCAATGGGACATAGTGGCCGGAATCCCAAGCCCACCAGAAAGGGGCTGTGGTCGGTTGAGCTGTGGAGGGCCCGGTTATAGTTATGTTGTACATAGGGGAGGCTCTCATCCCATGTGCGTGGATGCTTGGAGTTGTACATGCGCAAAATGTGTATGATCATCCTGTTGACGACCTCTGTTTGGCCATCAGTTTGGGGATGGAACGTTGTGGACTTGGTGAGCTTGGTGTCCAGCATTGACCAGAGGCTGGACCAAAATGTACTGAGGAACCTACTGTCCCGATCTAAGATGATAGACTATGGGATCCCAAAGTGTACCCATACTCGTTCAAAGAAGAGTTTAGCAGTGGCTTTTGCTGTGATATTCTTCTTGCAGGCTGCCATAATGGCCATCTTCGAGAATCTGTCAACGACCACAAAAACATAGTCGTTGCCATTCTTAGTAGAACGAAGGCCTGACATGTAATCCATGGAGATGGATTCCCAAGGTCGACTAGGGGTAGGCAACGGAGTATAGAGGCCTTGCTTCTTGATGGTTGGTTTGGCAATGGCGCAGGCAGTGCAGGATCTGATGTACTTCCCGACATCCTGTTGAAGGTTTGGCCAATAGAAATACTTTTGCAGTACTGCCACTGTTTTCTCGACCCCAAAATGCCTAGCGACCGGACTATAGTGCGCTTCCCAAATCATCTTGGCACGCTTGCTTGAAGGAACACAAAGGTGTCCCATGTGACATAGTAGTGCATCCTGGAGGTGAAAATTTGGAACTCGGTTACCCTCCAAGAGCGTCTTGTATGTGTGGCCGAAATCTGGATTGCTCTTGTAGAGAAGCGGCCAATCAGAAGTCTCGTGCCCACAAGAGTTGAGAACGGTGGTTATTGCCATGATTGGTGGTCGGCTGAGGCAGTCTACAACATTATTGGTGCTGCCCTTCTTGTACTTGGTGTTCAAATGAAACTGTTGTAGATATGTGGACCACTTTTTATGGCGATCATTCTGCAACTTCCCTTGTGTCTGTATGAACTACAGGGGTCGGTTGTTTGTGTGGATGATCGTTTCCTTACCCAAAATGTAATGCTTCTACTGTCGGCAAGCCTACACAATGGAATACATTTCTTTATCATAAGTGGGATACTTTCAGACAGTGTTGCACTGTGGTATGCCATTGGATGCCCCTGTTGAGTAAGAACTGCCCCAATAGCATAGTCAGAGGCATCTGTCTCTATCTCAAATGGTTGTTGCAAGTCTGGTAATGTGAGCACTGGGGCGCAACAGAGGCGATGTTTCAATTCTGCGAACGCTTTCTGTTGAGATTCCAACCAAAATAATTTTTCTTTCGCTCCTTCCTTGGTGACTTGACTCAAGGGCCAAGTGATATGAGAGAATCCCAACATGAACCTGCGGTAGAAATTAGCAAGACCCTAAAAGCTGCGAAGCTTTGTTAGAGTGGTCGGGACTGACCAATCCCGGATGACTTGGATCTTGGTTGGATCCACATGCACCCCACGCCCATCAATAATGTATCCCAGATACTGAAACTTGGTCATGCCAAAAGTGCACTTCTCCAAATTGGCACACAACATGTATTTTCGCAGTGTTTGGAGGACTTGTCAGATGTGGTGGAGGTGCTCTTCCCAAGTCTGGCTGAAGATCAGGATGTCATCAAGTACACTACTACAAATGAGTTGGTGAATGGCTGCAAGATGTCGTCCATCAGCCCCATGAAGGTTGCGGGAGCATTCGTCAACCCGAAAGGCATGACCAACCATTCGAAAAGGCCCTCCTTGGCTTTGAAGGCAGTCTTCCACACATCGGACAGTTCGATTGGTACCTGGTGATACCCCGACTTCAAGTTGATCTTGCTGAAATATTTCGCCCCTTTGAGTTGGTCCAGAAGGTCATCAATCCGTGGGATTGGGTACCTATTCCAGACGATGATCTTGTTTAGCGCCCGATAGTCAATACAGAGTCTCCAAGTCCCATCCTTCTTCTGCACCAACACGATTGGGCTCCCACAGGGCGATGAACTTGGCCGGATGTGACCTTTCTGCAACAGCTCCTAAATCTGTCGCTTGATTTCATTGTTCTCCAGAACAGAGCGCCGATAGATTGGTCCATTGGGCAGCGATGCACCTGAGGTCAGATCGATGGGGTGCTTGACCTGACAATGCAGAGGCACCCCAGCGGGCGAGGTGAAGATGTCCCGATACTCCTCCACGACCTTGTCCATTCGTTGTTGTCGTGCGGAGGAGCCCTATTTGGAGGTCGTGGCCACAGTCTTCTTCTTGCCCTGAGGGCGGATCATCAGGAAAACAAATTTCCCGGTTTTGGAAATGAGCTTACTGCATTGTTTTGCAGTAACCAAAGAGATAGCGACAGGCGGTGGTACCTCTGGTATCTTGTACAACTTATTTCCCAAGGTAACAATAATAGCGCTAGGCCGAGACTCATACACAACATGTCGCTTCCACAAGTATGGTTGGCCTAATAATACATCACAAACATCAAGAGGAGCAATGTCACATAATACCTCATCGGTGAAGGGCTTGATGTTGTAGGGAAGGTGACATTGTTGGCTGACACGGAGATCCCGTCCTTGGTGAAGCCACCTGATGGTGTACAATTGTGGGTGTGCTGTGGTCGGCAAGCCAAACTGTTTCACGATCTCTGTTGAAATGAGGTTCTTTTGGCTCCTGCTGTCGACGATGAACTGTAGCAGGGAACCCTTTACCCACATCTGGGAGTGGAAGAGATGCTCTTCCTCCTCTGGATCTTCCGATTCTTCCTTTTGGATCTTCGTGGTGGCAACACTGGCGTTGGGCTTCGCATTGATAATCTTCTTCCCTCTGTCATTCCCCTTCTCGGGTTCTGATTTAGTGTTGGAGCATGCATCTGATTCAGAAGCCCTCATCTCGGCCACCAGTGATTGTTTGGCCCGACACTCACTTGTGTTGTGAGTGGAGCTCTTATGGAACTCACACCACTTTCCCGTGTCCTTCTTCGGCTTCGCAGTGTTGTTCTTTGCTTGCGGCTTTGGCAGGTTGTCTCGAGCCGCCATGCCTTGGCTTTATCCTTTGTTCTACGGTTTGGGGGCAACTTTCGCTTGCTTTTGATTCGCAGATCTAAAGTCTCGCTTCTTCTGTTTGAATTTCTGCTCAATCTTGGCATCATACCGGTATGCCATACCAATTGAGGAGATGTCAAGGAACTCCATTTCCTTCTGAATGTATCTGTGTAGACAACTGCGGTACTTCAATACCAAATGTTTCTCCGAATCTTTGATACCCAACTTTGTGCGTAGGGTATGGAATAGATTCATCAGCTCATGCACATCTTGATCCCTTTGCTGCCGCAGCATAGTCCATTGTATGTACGTGTCCTCATATCTCCCCACGGGATAATATTGTTCCTTGATGGCGTCTCAGAAAGAATTCCAAGTGGGTACGACCGAGAACAGGGAGGGTTCCTCCTTGCCCTTTTTCTCATAGTAGGTTTCCCACTAGTTCTTGACATGGGGGGCGGCTTTGAGCAGTGAAAAAATAATCATCTCCTCGACGGAAAAGTCATGAACCAAGAAATATCCTTCTAATAGATTCAACCATCTATCTATGACGCCTGCATCTATTTGACCATCAAATATGGGAATGTCAAAGTTTACTTGTACCTTAAAAGGGGTTGCACCTCCAGAGTGGCTGTTGGATGTAGATGCGCCGCCAGTGGGCAATCATTGAGGATCTGGGCGAAGTTATCCATCATTACGTTCCTTTGTTTTTCAAGGGCCTCCTCGAGCAATATTTTGATAGGATCTCCTGCTCCCTCGTCTTTCTTTTCGTCCCCCATGGGCGGTCGTCCGGGGTTGCGAGGCTGATCTTGCAAAGGTTCAACCAGATTGAGCCCTAACTCCTTATACCCCGACCTCGTTGGGGACATGCAAAGAAGGATTGAGAAAGAGAAGACTGCTTTGATACCACTGATCCAGATTTATATAGGAATGCAACAGAATACACAAATAACCATGAGTACAAAGAGGCAACGAAAATAACACTTCGTTTCATTAATATCAAAGAACTGAAATTTGTTTACAGATAGAATAGAAATAAACTAGCTTGGGCACTGGTAGCTTATCTCTGAGAAGAGATGTGGTGGCTACAGGCCTCTGAACTCTATTTTCCAATGAGGCTCGAAGGCCTATCTATTATTGAGAAACAATGGAAACCCTAAACATCCAAAAAACCTAAGCCTAGGAGATGAAACGCCGGAATATGGGCCCCGTCAGGGTAAATTGGTACATCAATTTCCCTAGGTCGTAACTTTGGCATACTATCTCCGTTTGATGCATATAATACATCGTTAGAAAGCTCTATCTGAGGACTACAATTGTTGGCAGAAAATATCGTAGCGTATTTTGAACGGTAGATGCCCAAAAAACGTCGTTTAGGGCCTCAAAACGGCTCCGGAAGTTCAGGACCCGAAAAACTGCCAAAAAGAGTAAATTGTGCTACAATTAAGAAAATTGAAAAACTGAAAGAAACAAGGGCGGGGGTCCAAGTGGAATGGCGGGTCCATGTGGGTTCGCCTTGTTCGTACCATTCCACCTGGAACGAACTTGACCACGATTGTCATCCCTTAGCGATGACATCGCTGTTGGAGAGGTGGTTACAGGGGATGCTCCCCGCGCCTTCGCGATCATCGTGCCTTTGACCCTTCTTCCTTCCTATCCATGTTTGAACCATTATCAGAGTCCCGAAGTCCCAGAATCCTGCCATGTGGCTCTGGCCTTCGATGAGGTTCCTCATCGTGTTGTTATGAACATACTTGCAAATCTCCTGGACTCCTGAGGTCCTACCACGTAGCTCTGGCCTTTGGCCCTTTTGGAGCATACGTTCTAAGATCCTAAACTTCCCGGAGTTTCGAACTCCCGAACTCCCGAGGTCTTGCCACGTAGCTCCGACCTTCGACCCTTTTGAAGCATACATTCTAACATCCTAAACCTTCTGGAGTTTCGAACTCTCGAGGTCCTGCCACGTAGCTCCGACCTTCGTCCCTTTTGGAGCATACGTTCTAACAACCTAAATCTCCTGGAGTTCCAAACTCCTGAACTCTCCGGTCCTAATTGCCATTAGGCCCAAAAACTGCACACTAGGGGGTGACATGCAGCAAAGGACCAAGATGACATGTGGCCCTATCAATGGGTGACACGTGTCACGTTCCAGTTGGTATATAAGGCCTATAAAAAGCACGAACCAAGGTGACATGTGGCATGCCAAACATGGGTCCACGTCACCCTGGGTGACGTTAGCATGCCACACCACTCTAGACGGATAGCCTTTGGAAGCCTCTAATCTCGACTACCTGCGAAATCGCGTGGAACCCTGAAGTTTGAACTCCTGCCAGCCACCTCCCACTACTTTTTATCCCACGATCGAGACAATTCCATGTAGATCCCCAGATCTACAGCCTCCGTTGCTTCGCGACTTCAGAGTTCAGGGGTTTGGCTGTGTAATCTCCTTTTTACTCCCGTAGTGGTCAATGCTGGGCTGACCATAGTCTAGATCCAACGGTTAGGAGGAATCCCGACGCGTCCTCGGATTAATGGTTCGTGTTTCTTCACGACTTCGGTGTTCAGGGGTTCTACCTGTTTAACACTCCCTTTCTCTTGGAGTGGTCAACGTCGGACTGACCGTGACTTAGATCCGACGACTAGGACAACTCTCGAAGGGTCCTCAAATCTACGACTCTCATCACTTTGCGAGTACGACATTCGGGGGTTCTACCCGCTTAACACTCCTTTTCTCCCGGAGTAGGACTTCGCCTAAGTGCTATATGCAAATCCTTCCATTGGTTGATTGGACGGTTGGGAGGGGTTCTCAATGGACTCCCCAGATCCACGACTTCGCAACTCCAGCATTCGAGAGTTTTGGCGTTATGACACCTTTGTTCTCCTGAAGTGGTCAATGCCGGATTGACCACAACGTAGAACCAATGGTCAAGGAAGATCCTGAGTATCCTAGGATCTACAACTTGCGTTACTTCACGACCGGTAAGTGGGTCAGGGTTTAATCGGTGCAACAGATCCCATTGTCATGGTTAAGAGATCGCCAGATGTCGATCAACCTCGTGGGTAACCGAACCAGTAGGTTATCTACGGTTGGTTTCAAAGGTTATAAAGTCGTAGTATCCCAGAGCTCCGGACTCCCTGAGTTCCGAAGCCAGAATAGCTTAGCTCCTTTTGGACCTAGCGAAGGGTTCCAAGGTCTCGGTCATATGGATTCTCTAACAAGCCCCGAGGCTGTATGCTCTACTCTTAGCCATTACAGAGTCAATTCTTGGGAAAAATTCCCTTAAGGATTTTCCAACCAATACAAAGATCGTAAACTTATTCTTAGATTCATTTACAGAGGCACGTCAAACGATTCTCTTGATGCTAAACAGAGGCAAATAGAAAACCATTCAAATGCAGGGGTTTACAGAGGAATGATAAGCATTTCTAATATAAATCAAACCCTGCAAATCTTAGTCATAGACACAGACATTCAAATCATGCATTTCAATTGCAGTGCATAGGGTAAACAAAATACTTATCTATTACAGTCGATCACTGACCACTGACTGTGGGTGTTCACCTTTCCACCCAACCATAGGCTCAGAGGCATTCATTCTTAGCACTCTGGCCACCCCCATGCCAAGCCATGATATCACTAGGAAACTTTTGCAGTTTCTTAGAGGTTCTTTCTCTGTCACAGCCTTTGCGAGGTTTATCAGATACTCCCTCCGCATCAAGCTTGCGACCTTTTTCTCAGGTCCTGTTTTCTGCAAATTCTTAGAGATCCTTTCTCTTCTTTTCTCCAATAACTAGAAAAACTTAATCTTCCAATTCTTCTTCTCAGCTAGAGAGCCTCACGCGCTCTTCCTCTTTCTCTCTGCATATCCCCGGTTGTACACCCCCTCTCGGTGTGTCTCCTTCTTGTCTGCCTTCGTGTGTATTCCTGCATGCCTTTTTCCTCCCATGAAGGTTTTGGACTTGCCTGTTCCTTCTGTCAGAAGAAACTCAGGTTAGTCTGGGCCTGCAGGACTCTAAGGTACTTCGTGTTAGAATATGAATGAATGTGCTCGTTTTACCATTGACAATATCACTATTGTCACCCAACCATAGGCCGAAGCCACCCTCCGAGCACCTTGACCTTGACAGAGAGAAGAATCTTGGTAGCAATCCAATAGCCAAGCAAGGCTAATGCACCAAGCAAGAAGTAACCAAAGCTGATCAGAGAGTCCAACCCAAAATTGGCGCAACACCTTCCCCAGGACTTGCGCACAAAACTGCTAGACTGCAGTGCGCAGAAGTAGCTCTCTGCGATTCTGAGAAGTGTGTCAAATGAGAGACTGGCACCCTGTATTTATAGTAATCCTGGCAAACTTCCTGGGCCGACTTCTCATTCTGGGTACTAATAAATTCATATTAATTATCTCTCTTCAGCCGACATCTCTTCTAGGGTTACTTTCATTTCTTTTCTTTCTTCCAGAACGTTCTAATCTTGTCAAGGGTCACAATGGAGGTTCATACCTCCCGAAGCTACCATAATATCAACACTTCGGGCTAACAGTTTGCTGTCTTCTCAACCAGAGCCTCCATGCTTCCATTCATGGGGGTAGTTGATTGTTCAACCACCAGTCCTTCTTTCATTAACTGATTTTTCCTTGGAATCTAGATGAGACTTATTATTTCAACGAAGAGAAATTGGGTCATTTTGACATAATGAACCGTCTCTATAGTTTCCTCACTCTTTCATCTACTGATATCATGGCCAGTACTTCAAGGATTCACCCCCACAGTCAGTTATTGGCAATCTAAACAATAATACATTTACATTGTTCACATGCCATAGCATGGTAATCATAATTAATGATTAATTACAAGTTGGGGGAAACAAGGATGTTACAATCGTTGATATTATGGTAGTTGCGGGAGGTATTTACCTCCACGTGTAAACCTGACGAGAATAGAATATTCTGGGAAGCAAGAAGACACCTTAAATTAGTTGGCTAATAACCCTAGAAGACAAGTCAGCTCAAGAGGATAATTTGTATTAGGTTATTAGCCTCCAAGATAAGAAGTCGGCTAAAGGAAATATTATCTACTAAGTAAATAGGCACCCAGAATGAGAAGTCGGCCCAGGCAGTTTGCCAGTTTTAGTATAAATACAAGAGGCCAGTCTTCATTCTGGTAGGCATTCTTAGAACTGTAGAAGAAGCACTTGTGCGCACTGTAGTTGGCCAGTTTGTGCACAAGTTTGGAGGAGAGTTGTCGTTGCAGCTGCTGCAGCTAGCAGATTTCGGTTTTGGCCTGGACTCTCTCTTGGTTATGGTTTGGACTCTCTGATCAACTCTTGTTACTCCTATTTGGTGCACTATCCTTGGAGAGAGGTGCGCTATCTTGTTTGGCTATCTAGCCTAGGGTTTGCTTCTGGAATGATTCTCTGTCAAGGTTAATGTGCTCGGGGGTGGCTTTGGCCTATGGTTGGGTGACAATAGTGATATTGTTTATGGTTAAACGAGCACATCCATTATATTCTAACAGGTTATGGGCCCACATTTCCTTCATTCAGTCTAACCACTGGAAGGGAGCATAGCCGTAAGGATACTAAGCTCGTTTAAGAACTGCCGCTAGGGTTTCTAGCAGAAGCAGTTACCAAAGCATTGCCACTAGGGTTACTAGCAGGTGCAGTTGCAGAAACCCTAATCCTCTCGTTGAGGCACCTTAAGTGAAGGGATTGACCTAATTTCCGGATAAACTAGTGCACCCTAGCCTAGTGCATCTCATGGTACTCTCAGCAAGCTAAGACATCAAGGTTGAGTTTTTGGTCAAATCTAGGGTTGACCAAGTCAAGGCAACCATGACTTACTCCATGAAGTCATAAAACAAGTTAGATGGGGCTTCTAACTTTAGAGCATGGAAGACAAGGATTGATCTCATCCTTGCCAAGAATAAAGTGTTGGATATCATGAAAGGAAAGATTGTGGAACCAGAGTTTGAAGAAGGAAAAGAAAAGCAACCGTAGAATGTTGCAGTTATGGAGATGTTCAAAGACAACGACATCAATGCCATGAGTATCATAGTGGATTCTATAAAAGACCACCTGATACCCTACATCTCCCATCTTGATTCGTCTAAGAAGATGTACGATGCCCTAACAAACCTCTTCTCAGTCAGAAACATTGGACAAGTAATGAGTCTGAAGAATGAGCTCCGTGACATGAAGATGAATGATGATGACAACATAACATCATACTTTGTGAGAATCTCACAGTTAAGAGATCAACTACAAGCGATTGAAGAGATCATTTCAGAGAAGGAATTGGTAAACATAGTACTCAATGGTCTTCCCAAGACATGGGATGCATTTGCCGCAAGCATGAACACAAGGAAGGAGTATCCTACGTTTGAAGAACTTTGGACCTTTTGTGCACAAGAAGAATCAAGGATCAGTGCAAAAGAGAAACCCCAAAAGAAATACGATGATCAAGATTTCATAGCAAGGTTCAAGAATTTCAGGAATAAAAGGAAGTTTGGCTCCAGGAAGAAGCCAAATCAAGAGAGAGATATGTCAGAAATACAATGCTTCAATTATCGAAAATATGGTCACTACAAGAATCATTGTCCCGAGCTAAAGAAAAGGAAGGAGACACACGAAGCATCAGTGGTCAAAGAAAAGGAACCTTCAAAGAAGACTAAGTAGGATGAAACAAACTTCTTCTTCTAAGACAAGGTAACAATACTCCTCATAGTTCTTGTACATACCATGTTTTCTGTACATATCTTGCATATCTATTTCCTAGAAGATAATATGTTCCAGGAGAAACTATACCTATGGAAGAACAACAAGATAAGGATTTCTATCACTATGACTACAAGTCAGACAATACACATGAAAGGATGAAGTACATCAACAACCCCTGGCAACAATTTATGTGGAAGATATTACATAAGTAACAGCTGCAAGATAAGCTGAAATCATAATCAATCTTGAAGAAAGCTAGAAGAAGTAAAGACAGAAAGAAGTCAGCAATCAAGAGGAAATTGGAAAAAGATTTGTGACACTTTGCAGAAGGCAATAAGGATGCAGACGAAAGCGTGGACTCTCCTAGATGGAGAGAGCCGATTATATATTTCCAAAAGAAGAGCATGCATTCATGCATGAAGCAAGGATTAGGAGGGAGCTAATCCTAAATTATATGATCCATTGAAGATGATAAAGTATCTATCCATGGACGCAACCATGAAAAAGCATCACGTGTTTAGTGTGACCTTAGAAGAAGTCTTCTTTGAAAAGAAGCCTTAAAGTATCCCTGGTTGTCCATCCACATCCATGATCCTATGATGAAAGGAAGAAGTTGGAATCTTCAGGGCATGGAATCTATAGAAAACTCCATGGACCTAAGAGCTAAAGAAAAACATAAGGAAGAACAAGAAGATTCCAAAAGAGAAAGAAACGACAGAACAACCAGTCATTGTATCGAGAATCACAAGACTACCAGCCTGACCTGAACTCACTAAAAGCAATCAAGCAAAGGAAATGATTGTTGTGATGAAGAACAGTGTATGGAAGACTTATGAATGTAAGCATTGCGATATCCAGAACTAGAGGTTTCTCCTAGATGGAGGGAGAAGACTATGATGATTGCTTGTTCTAGTAAACCAGACATACCTCTACATGAGCCACTATATCGTCCGCAATATCCATGGGTTGGAGTTTACATCAAATGAATGCAAAGACTGTTCTCCAGAATAATTGAACAAAGAACGTATGTAGAACAACCTCAAGGCTTTGAGGTATACCTGGAAGAGACTCTTGTATGCAAATGGAAGAAGGTTTTGTATGGATTCAAGCAACTTAGTGCAGAGCCTCCAATGCATAGCAAAAGCATGGTGAAAAACCTTCTATAACAAAGATACTGTATCAGAATGGTTACTCAGAACTCAAGGATGATGGATTGCCAATCCATGACAAAGCTCTCATGATGACAAAAGAAGTACCACTTGGACATGTTCCAAGTTTGACCCTTGCCACGATGTTATGAGCTAGTAGGAAACAAAAGCGCTGAATTCAACTATGATGATCAGAGCTATATGAAGCCTTCAGAAAACCAGTGTTCCAGAAAGATCGAAGTACATTGAGATCAAGCATTATATTCTTCGTGATGAAGTCGAGAAAGGAGAAGTGGTTCTCCAATATATATCTTCACAGATGAGTAGATAAGAAGACATTTTGGTAAAGCCTCTATTCAAGATGAAAGAGTTTGTGTACTCAAGCTGGAGCTCATGGAGACGACTTCCTTATTGAAAAAGGAAGAGATGAATCCCAGGTCGGGAGGGAGCACTAATGTGTTATTGATCTATGGACAATCATTTTTCAATTTGAAAAATGGTCCAGGATGAGCAATTCCTTTCCAGTTCGAAAAGTGGTTCGAGATTTCTGACGGACAAGCATTTTCCAGTTCGAAAAATGGTACAGATCGAACGGTCATTTTCGTAATGAAAATGGTTCGATGGATTGCTGATGTACCATATATAGCGATTCCCCTTGTGGTTACAATAGGGAATGGTCTAGGATAGTCTCTCTTCTTGATAGTCACTCTCAGTAGTGGTCAAGAACACTGATCTGCCTCGCCGGACAGTCATTCTTTCGAAGCCCACAGTTGTGAACAGCTTCGAAGAATGGTCCGTTTTGGAGGTTGGTGCAGAACAGTCATTTCCTTAGGAAATGGTCTGAACATCCATTCCATAGGGCAGATTCAATCTTTCTAGGTTGCACTTTGTTTAGTGCTGGAGGAATGGACCAGATAGGCGAATGGTCCAGGTTCAGCAATCAGGGACAAACATTCCCTAGGGCAGATTCATTCTCTCTAGGTTGCACTTTGTTTAGTGCCGAAGGAATGGCCTAGATAGGTGAATGGTCCAGGCTCAGAAATCGGGACAGTTTTTCTTCCTTGCTTGAGAAGAATAGTCCAAATAACTCATCCTTGATATTTTACTTTCTTAGGGCAGATGCTCTTCCAGATCTCATAGATGTGAGTGGAAGAATGGCCCATATGATTTATTTTGTATATCATAACAATGTTTTCTGTGCAAGTTGATGATATGATTGTTATGGAGATTGTATGTCTCCGGACAATAGATGTATACTACTGTAGTGGATGTGTTCCACTAATTGTGACTATATGTCACTGATCAAGTATTTGTGTGCTAATTGGTGTGGTAGTGTACCACTGGATTGTAGTTGTGTGCTACTATGGATAGACACAGTTGTGTTCTATTGAATGACATTGTTTCGATCGCCTTGAAGACTATCAATAATGTTGGAAATGATTATCACCTAGATGGATGATCAATGGACAGAGATTTCCCAGACGGAAAATGGTTTAGAATATTTATTCTTCTAGGACATATGTCCGAATTAGAAGAATGGCTCTTGTGTCACTTTGTGGAGTGAGTGACTTATCCAACATCATGTTTGATTACTCAGATGGAGTATGGTTTCGAGAGATGATGCAACTGATGACACTGATAGTGATGAGGGTGCTCATGATCTAGTCATGAGATAGTCTATACGACTATGTTGATGCTATCGAGTAAATGGTATGTTTGTGCTCAAGACCATTACTTTCAAAGACCTCTCTAGCTAGGAGGTAGTGTTGATATTATGGTAGCTGCGGGAGGTATTTACCTCCACATGTAAACCTGACGAGAATAGAATATTACGGAAAGCAAGAAGAAACCCTATATTAGTTGGCTAATAACACTAGAAGACAAGTTGGCTCAAGAGGATAATTTGTATTAGGTTATTAGCCTCCAAGAGAAGAAGTCGGCTAAAGGAAATATTATATACTAAGTAAATAGGCACCCAGAATGAGAAGTCGGCCCAGGGAGTTTGCCAGTTTTAGTATAAATACAGGAGGCTAGTCTTCATTCTGGCAGGCATTCTCAGAATTGCAGAAGCAACACTTGTGTGCATTGTAGTTGGCCAGTTTGTGCACAAGTTTGGAGGAGAGTTGTCGTTGCAGCTACTGCAGCTAGCAAATTTCGGTTTTGGCTTGGACTCTCTCTTGGTTATGGTTTGGACTCTCTAATCAGCTCTTGTTACTCCTATTTGGTGTGCTATCCATGGAGAGAGGTGCACTATCTTGTTTGGCTATCTAGCCTAGGGTTTGCTTCCAGAATGATTCTCTGACAAGGTTAAGGTGCTCGGGGGTGGCTTCGGCCTATGGTTGGGTGACAATAGTGATATTGTCTATGGTTAAACGAGCACATCCATTATATTCTAACAACAATAAGTATCCTTCACAGGCTAGTTTATTTATTGTGTGTTCTAATGTTATATTTTAAATGGGCTTATCTTATTATTTGAATTTGGATTTGCATATTGTAGTTAACGATGTGCAATGTTATTGCTTATATATATATATATATATATATATATATATATATATATATATAGGTTTTTTATTGCTGTATGTTACAACATATGGGGGGCATGATAGTTAGAAGTGTTTCCTGTTAGCTACATGTGTGATGAATCTATATATTTTGTTGCACATGAGAAGTATGACACTTTTGTAAGTTAAACTTTGTGGTATGATTAGAATATACCAAGGCATGGTATGAATCGCCTAGTGCACATTGTAGCAGTCCACGCGCACAAAGTGATAAAATCTGCATTCAACATTGGATGGATTGCATGCACAATAGTATTTTGTGTGTAGAGCATTGTGCGCACAACAGTATATATGTGTTAAGAAGGGATAAAGCACGCAGTAGATTTGTGACAGTTATTTTGCTTCTATAATTGTATTAAAAGAAGTGTATTTGTAGAGTGAGACTCAACATGAGTCTGGGCGTAGCACCTTAAAGTTTTGCGCAGTTAATCCAGTGTTCTTGTAACAGGGAGCGTTATAAGTAGTATCCGTGCACTAGGAATTTTGAAGTAGCATTGTCCAGTAGTGAGTTTGGGCTGCTACAAAGAATATCCTAGAGACAAAAGTTAGATTGTGTGACGTGGCCCAACTTGGGAGGTTGGGGATGTTACATTCCTAGTCATTGGGGGCTTCCGTAAGGTGTGGCAATGACGAACTTGGAATCAAATCAATTGACTTTGAAATAGATTGAAAGGTTGGCATCCCATTGACTTCTATAAAGACATCAATATTGGGGTTTGCAAGGGCCTAATTGTTCGATGGAAAAAGAAATTTGAACAAGCTTGCACTTATTACAATTCAAGCTAATGTGCCTAGATTTTCCATTATGGGGGATCCATTAGCACAATTCAATTTGGTCTCTATTTGGTTGAGCAACTAGGAGTGGAGGATTATCTTTTAGCCAAATTTGCCCGAGGCTTTCACCTAGCCCCAAGCATTGTTGCATGCACTAGTGCACATCCAAGTGTGAGCACAAGAGCGAGAGGTAGGACTTGAACCCTAGTGAGTGCTATATTGGCTACCCACTCTCACCAACTAGACAAGCTGCACTTGATATGATAGAGAAATTTTATCTTTGTTGTCTTCTTTGATTTGCTCGATGTTAGCACAAATTTTTACCCTCCAATCTGAACTGATATATGTGTTAGAACAGAGGTAAAAACTTTAGCTAATTGAAGGAGTAGGGCACCAAATTGTAACTGACCGAACCCCTCTCTGTTTGGGCTAGTGCTTGATAGCCTCAGGGGGGAGTCCCTAGGCTCACTGATGCGCCTTGCTGCTGTCTTTAAGTCTTATTTTTGCGTGTAAAACCTACAAAACAACAAGCTGTTTGTCTTGGACAAGGTGTAAAATCAGTCCAAAACGATGAGGAAAAGTAATATTCTATGCTTGGAGGGAACCTGTAGGGTTAGCACAATGATAATAGATTGGAAAAAGAAGAGAAAAATTGTTCAAAAGATCGAAATAATCACAATAAATAGTTCAGAAAATGACAAATGAGATCACAATTTTACCACAGTATTGCCAAGAAGAGAAGTTCGAAGACAAAACACACACTTCTTTATTGATCAAGCTTACAAGAAGGTTGATTGTGCCACACTTGACAAGCTTACAACCGGTACAATGCTTCATTTGCTAAGAGAAAAGCCCAAGGTTGCAGGGGAGCGCCCCCCCTCCCCCTCGAACCCGCTCCCGAATCGCTCTCCGAAGGGGAGCGTTCAGGGAGCGCGCTCCCAAGTGCGCTCTCTGAACGCTCCCCTTTGGGAGTGTTTTTAGGGAGCGCGATTCCTCCTTAAAATATGTGCTCCCTGGTTTTTGAAGGAGCACTTAGGGAGCGTCCAGGGAGCGTTTGCTCCCTGGACGCTCCCTAAGCGCTCCCAAGGGAAAAAAATGCTCCCCGAAATGCTCCCTTGAGCCCGCGCGCGTGAGGAGGAGGAAATTCATTTTTTTTTGGTTTTTTTGGTTTTTTTGGAGAAATGACTCATGGGAAAGGTAGCCTAGGGTTAGCTAAGAGTTCAAAACACTCTTTCACTCCCATTTCTCTCATTCTATTTCTCATTTCATCCATTTCTTTGCTAAGAGGGTTTTGACTCTTGAGAGGGTTCTTGCTAGTTCTTGAGGAGATTAAAGGGAGATTGAAGGCTACCATTTGTGAGAGCTTGGAAGGGAGATTGAAG
>JASDQU010739633.1:403944-433773 GCA_032191745.1 Picea mariana
ACTAACTAGACCCCCTCTTCTAACTAACTCTCCTCTCCTTTGACCCTCACGTCCTCCCTTTTTGGTGCGCCCCTCTTGGTGGTTACACCCTCCTCCCACCTAAACTAGACCCCACGTTCCATTTTTAGGAAGTGGGTTACCTCCCTATACCCTAGGCGTCCCCTCTACTCCCTTTTCCTCTCCCCAAAGCCTCTCCTTAGCTGGACGCCCCCTTTTTCTCCCTCTTATGGTGCGCCCCTCTTCATTAGAATGGGCCATCACCCAACCAAAAATCCAACTAACAACTAAGCTTGGCACGTGGGGCCTCCTAGAGGCACTAATGCGCCCTTCCTAGGTGGTTTGCTAGCCATTCTCATGGCTCCACCTCACCATTTCGTTTTTTCCTCAATCCAAAGACCAAAACCCTAGCTAGGGCGCCCCCTCTTAGAGATTTGTGCCTCTAGCTAGCTAACCAACACTTGGCATTGATCCAAGACTTCTCCTTTGCCTCTAGAGGTATAAAAGGAACCCCGAGCCTCCTCATTTCTTCACTTTTTCTTGTGCTAACTCTATTATGCTGAAATTTCTCATTGCTCCATCTTCTTGCTCTAGCCATCTTGCCATCCATTCATTGCTTTTGAGGATTCTTGGAGGAAGATCTACTCCAACATCTTCATTTTTTTGGCAATAAAGGAAAAGCTTTGGAGGATCATTGGTGTGTAGATTTCTTGTTGCTTTAAATTCCAAGCATATGAGGTGATATTGTTTTACTTTGTGTAGATTGATTTATGGTTTTGTAGATCTTGGGTACAACTTATGTTGCTTGAGTAAACTAGTTTAATGTTATCCCTTGCTAGTTTATGTTCCTCTTTGATATAGCTTAGGACTGAAGTTTATCTCCTCTTATTGCTTATCAAGGATAACTATCTATGCCATACTCTTGTTTATACTAAGCTTTTGCAGGTCATCATCAAGGGTTTCACTTGGGTTGTGCTTGTGGAGAAGCCATCTCTTGAAGCTCACAAAAACTCCAAATCTTCTTCTATTTGCCATATTCTTTTACTCATTCATCTCAGCTTGTTTTTCAGCTCATTGTTGGTGCTAGATAGGTCAAAATAATATATTTTCAATCATATTTGTTGGCTGGAAAATTTCTGTGTTTACACAGAAATTTCCTTTCACTTTCTTGGTGTTTTGCAGCACTATCACCAATGTTTTGCTTGCTGATATAACAGGGCAGCGTCATATCTTTGAAGTATTTGCTGCATAAAGCACCCGGGAGGCTTCTAGGCTTACCTTGCTCAAGCTTGGGTAACATCTCTCCCTTTCTCTCTTGCTCTTCCATAGTTTTCTGAAGTTTGTAAGTAGTTTTTGGGCCCTAGAAGTAGCTAACCTAGATCTAATCATTGTTTTCATTCTTTCATTCTTTATTTAGAATCAATCTAATGCTTTGCTAACATCTTAGATAGATGTACATTACTAAAGTAGTTTCCTTTTCTTGGTATCTCATATGCTCTTGCTTTTCATGATTGATGCTTAGATAATCTCTTGTTCTTGTCATTGTTTAGATCTATTATCTTAAGGGTTATCTAGGTGATTTTATGTGCTCATGATGATGAGTTTCTTGATGTCTCTCATTTGCTAAGTTAATTTCTTTCAAGCTTATCTATTGGTATACTTAGCATAATTGGTTATTAACATTGCTTAGGGTTTCTGTTTTATTTCCTAATCTAGAAACTAAGCAATTGTGTGTTTGGAGGCCCTTTTAGAGGCACCTTTTTGAGCCCACGGCCCAGCCTTCTTAGGCTCACGGCCTAGTGCCTTTGGGCATCCTCTTGCTCACGGTTTGGTTGGGTTATTAGCCCACGGCCTCATCTCAGCCCACGGTCCCTTGTGGCTGTTGGAAACCCACGCCCTTGTGGCACCTTTTGCTCACGGCCTAGGGGTTTTTTGCATGCTCACGGCCCTCATTTGTTGCTGTTGTTTGCACCTCCTTTACTCACAGCCCTGTCATCCTTTTGTTGCTGTTGTGGACAGCTTTCATACCTCACAGCCTTGAGGCCTTCTCCTTGCTGCCCACACATAAGCACACACATACATTGTTAGTAAGAGGTTAGTCATACATGCTAGTGGTTTACTTTGCTTTATTCTATTGAATGCATATATGATGATCATGCCTTGTCCTAGTTTGAATGCTTAATACACATGCTAATAAATCTAAATCTAATAACGGTTTAAGCTTTCATAACATAAATAACCCATTGCTAACACATTGCAACATTTCATATACCATGGTTTAAGCAATCTAATGCTTTAAGGTTTATTTTATCTACAATCTATTTGCTAGCACCTCACACTTTGGTTAATGGTTTAATCTTTTGTTCTTGCAAGTAGATGTGGTGTTAGTTTAGATGCTTAAACACATTATGTTCATGTTTTAGATGTGATTGGTTTAGAATATTGCTCATAGTTTTATCTCTTTCTTAAGCTATCACACATCTTAATCTTGCAAATAACTCATATCACTTTCATGTTCATGGGTTTAAACACTTAAAGTGCTTTAAAGTTTATTTGTCTTTCATTTCAAGTAACACTACATGCTTAAATGGTTAATGGTTATGTCTCACATGATGTTTACTTGATGGTTTAAGCTCATTGCTACATTGCTTTATTTTTTCACATTTGTGGTGATATATCTTGCAATCTCTTCTATTTTACAAGCACTCGTTTTGGACACATTTGCTCACGGCCATTCGCTAAATCACTAAAATAAAACTGTCTAAAACTTGTTAAAATCAACCCAACACACTCTAAAGACCCACCCGGAGGTCCTAATAACACTTAGAAACATTTTAGGGGTCTTTGACAACTGTTTTTGCCATCTAAAACGGGCGAGAGGGACAGTCTTTGGGGGACGTGGCGGGGGACCGTCCCATGATTTCGTTGGGGAGATCCTCCCTCTGACTACCTCTAGCTGTGGTCAAGTGACGGGCTGACCTTGGAAGCTAGGCTGGGGGTAAAAGCCCAGTATCTTGAGCACCGGGCAGTTATTTGGCAAAAGTGGAGGTTAAGGCACACACATAGGTAGGGGGTTGGGAAATAAAACGTTTAATAAGAACACTAGTTGCATAGATCACTCTTGTATGCTTGGGGGGAAGTAGATGTGTTGTTAGACCACATACACTAGTGATAATCTAAATTGATATATCTTTCATTTGCAGCTAGTTACTTTATCTTTAATGGTGTTATGATGTATTGGTTTATGCTTTACTGAATATCTGGTGATCAATTATCTTTGCTGTGGTGTGGGTTGATAAGTGATTGAGTATCCCACTTGGGGAGGCATCACTTATTTAATCCTTAAGTGCTTGAGTGGGTAGATGCCAGTGAAGGCGGTCCAAGTAGAGTAAGTGCTACTTGGGGCATGCTTGGCCCTAGGGTGTGATTTGATAATCTCTCTTGTATATCTTGTAATTGATTTGTTTATATCTCGAATATCTCATCTTGTTGTAAACTTGTGTAATTTTGTAAGTAATTCTAATACTTTGGGGTTTGGGTAGTTCACTGATTTAAATTGTAATACTTGTTGTAACGAACCACCCTTACACATAGTTGACCCCATTGCCCAACTTTAGGCACTAGTCATTAGTTGACCTAGGGAAAGGGCTGCTTGACATTTAGAAGTAGGTTGCACTTGCATTGCTGCTTATCATATAGGCTAGTTTTCCCCTTGGCCTATAACGAATTGAAACTAACTCCTAGAACTTGTAATTAAAATTAACTTAGTAACTTAGGGACAACCCCCCTTGGCTTCCCTAGGAGTAAGCCTAGACGGAAGAAGTTCTTGTCAAGGTGACAGTGTGGGCAGGGACTTAGACACTGTGTCTCCGAGGGCACACTAAGTGAGCCGGACTTAGCTCACATTTGCAAGTGTGCATAAGGGCGACAACAGCCTTCTCGGGGATCCCCTGGGCGAAGCATCTCTAGGTTCTATTTCTTATGGCTTTTATCTCTTAGCAGTTGCTTTTACCCCCTGGGCCTTTAGCCCCTTCTTCCCACAAGACAAAGTGTAACTCTCAAAAGGTCATCCTAATGGCCGGAATAGGGGAATGGGATAGATGTGCGGGAGATACGCTGAAAAATGATAGAATGGTGGGAGCGGAACGATGGCTCTGCAAATCCCCTTTGGTGGCTAACCAAAACCAATGAATACAAGCTTGCTAAGTCACCCCATCAATCACCCCAACAATGGTCAAGTGGATTAGTTTAAGATCCAAGCAGTCATCAGAAATGAAAGGAACCTAATGCATATATAAGAAGGTTATAATGATCAAACATGACACATACCATGATACCTTGGACCAATTACCTCAGGGAGCAAGAGTCCTCTTCGATGCAAGTCCAAGCCGATGGTGATGGAAACTGCTGCTGCTGACAGGACAAATCCGGCGAAGAAGAAGAAGGATGGGCCCTTTAGGGCCATGCTCAGGTCAATCCTGCTCTCGGTACTCCATGTCTAGGACCTGTGGGCCTTGAGACATGATCTCCTAGTTATCCCTAGATATCGGGGATAACATCTGTCTCCAACTCGGGGACATGTGCTAACCGTATAGCGCATGAGAACCTCAGCAATCTTTGGCATAGACCTGTAGACCTGCTCACACTTGACAAGAAAGCATCAACGACAAAAGGTGGGGTGGTATTGCCACCCTGCAAAATAATATAAGCATACATATGAGATAAAACAATCAAGATGCATATATAAGGGAAACAAACAATAAATGCAGACGGTATAATACACGAAAATGCCTACCTACTCATACTTACTTGTATAGTCACGTCCCACCACCTTGGTGGGGTTTGAGGAGGCATCCACTAATGGGTAATGGGCGCCTTCTCCCTTCTAAGGTGGACAATTAATAAGAGTTATCCACTGATTCCATTCCGACCTTGAAAGGTCCGAGCCATGATTGTGTACTTCCCTTTACATTAGTAGGCTTTCCTTTTCTGAATACCCCACATCCATACTAACTCTCCCTCTTTGTATTTTCGGATCTTGCGTTTTTCAGTCCCTTGAATAACCCTGGTGTATTGTATTGAGGGAGGTGGGTGGGCTTCTGGAGTAAAGGTTTCTTGCTGGGACGGATGTATCTGCACATCGTCTTCATTCTTTGGTTTTTGTAGTATTTTCACCGTCCCTACTTCTTTACTTTGAAATTGGTCTAGAAGTTGTTGATATTGTTCTTTCTTGGGCCACTCAATCTGGTCAAAGTCTTCTTCCGTAGTAAATGGCATGCCTTTCGATAGTATTCTTGAAGAGTTTGTATCACATCTTTTTGTGCTTCATTCTCAGCATGGGCAACATCATGTACATGAGTTCCGGTTAGTGGCACATTGAGTAATCGTCTAGTTGTGCCATCTCTCAAAGGTAAACGCAAAAAGGTGAGATCCATCTCGAGGGACCCGCCTATCATCGCACCAAACTTCCTAGACAAAAGCATTCCCCACACATCCTGGACATCAACAACTATAATGTCTATTCGAACTGTTTTCTCGGGGAATTCCTTTACTTGTACTTCGATATTTTCAATTACACCATGTGTGGGTATAGCTTTGGATTCAAATCCACACACATTTCTGTAAGGTCTGGTTACCTTTAGGCCCGTCTGCTGCATGACTTTGAGAGACATCATATTTGCACCAGCACCTGTATCTAGCATTCAGTTGTTGAGATATTTATTGTTCATTGTAAGAGTCATGAAGAAAGGAGGATTTTCACCGTAGTGGATTCTGAAATGATTTGCTTGTAACATAATTGGGGGGTCCACAGGCTCAACTGTTCCTGAAAAGAAGTTGTTGAAGCGTTCTTTAATAGAAGGGATCTTAATGGCTTCTTTTAGAGGAACATTCACATGCATTTTCGACAAAGCTCCTTCAAGGTCAAAATCAAGGGTAATTTTGTCAGCTTTGGGATTTTTAGGAGGAGGAACTTCAGATGATTTTGATTGATCATTTGTAGGTTGGCTTGGGTTCCTTCTCCGATACACTTGGACTTCTTTCTTTTTTAGCTTCTCACGTGATTCTTGATCCAAGTTGTTGATTATGGCTAACCTTGCTGCTCGGGCTGCTTCCTTCAGGGCTAGTTTATGTTCTTCATCAGTGATGTTTATCTGAGGGAAATCTGAGAAGCAGTCAAAGTTGTTGACTTGTTGTTGGCTGGCATTATAAGGACACTCGTTCTCCCAATGTGCTTCACTGCACTCCAGACACCAGGGATTTTCATCGACGACATTTGCAGAGGCCAGAGTATTTGGGACTTGATTTTCATTTTTAGGTTTGTAATTTTGATTCCCCTTTTGGAATGGCCCTTTGAATGGAGGTCTAGGCGCCTGGGTCTGGGACTTTTCAAGTCTCACGATCCGGCTCATCATTTCCTCTTGATTCTTCATGATGCTATCTACTGAGGCTTGTAGCTTACTAATACTGGTGCACAGATCCGAAGCAGGCTCAGCATTGTGTACTGTTTTCTGCTTGACATCTATCTTTCCCCTAGGGTTGGAAAAAGGCTTGATCTTGGATGACAAAAGATTTCCTTCAATCTTTGTCGCAAGCTCTTGGGCTTCTTGAATGGATTGAGGATTTTTGTCTCTGAGGAGATACCCTAACTGGCCATTGAAAGATCTAGTATAAAGGTGTACGAGATAATCATCTTTCGGATGATGGCTTGGGGGAATTCGCTGGAGTAAGGCTTCAAATCTGTTATGAAACTCCCGAATGGATTCATTTTCACGTTTGGCAATGCCATATAGTCGGGTGAGCAGCATGTTTGGGTCTTCCTTGATGCTCCACCTTCTGAGGAAGAGTTCTTCAAGTCTATCCATGGTCTTAATGCTTCCATCAGGTAGGCCAAGATACCAACGTCTTGCAGCATCATAAAGGGTAGCAGAGAAAAGCTTCATGACCAAGTCTTCAGCATCATCACTAATGGGGTGAAGTTGAAAAAATGCCCAGAAACTACTCATGTGCTCTTCGGCACTAGTAGCATCAGTGCCGGTGAACTTAGGCAACCACTTCTCATATTTAGGTGGCATTTGCCTAGGGTAATTAGGTATAGCTGACATGTCTAAAGGCTTGAACAAAGTAGATGACCATTGCCTCTGATTGTTGACTGGGTTTGTAGTACCGGTCTGAGAAGTAGACATGTTTAAAGGAAGTCTCTTTCCAAAAAGTGACTTGACAACAGGTGAATTAGCAGGAGGCTTCCTTTTGAAAGCTAGAGGAGGGTTGTTGAACCTCTTTTTGGTTTGTGGAGTCACCAGATAGTTTGCTTAAAACTACCAAAGAATAGGGGGAAAAGTTGTAGTGGAGTCGCCAGATAAGCTTGTAAGAAAAGATTTCTGAGGCAAGGCTTACCAAAGGTTTGTCGTTGAGGAAGATTGACTTAGTGTTCCCCGGCAACAGCGCCAAAATGTTATCGCTCAGTTTGTAGTCAGGTCAGGTAGCTTAAAAGTAAAGGTCAAACTGGCGTAATAGGAGCTTCCCCACCCAATGTCACCTCGATGGGGGGCTCTTTCTATTTAGGGTGGCTAATCCCAAGGGAGACGTCCCTAGGTAATCTGGGGTGTTGAAAGGAAAAGGGTCAAGGGATTAAGGCTCAAGAGGTTAAAGTAGGTTTTCCTTTCACAGGTTACCGCCAAGAAGATAGTCAAAGAGAAGATAAACCACAAGATAGGCACCTGTTTGCGAGACAAGGCAACAATAAAGCTAAAATGTGCAACAATGGTCAGTACTTCATAAATTAATGACTATCTTTATTATATATGAGCACATATAGTAGTAATTATTGACGAAGTCAATGATTGCAAAAAATAACTATGTTTTATAATATTACTTCTCAATAACATTGGAAATGATATAGCATCAATGTAGATAAACAACCTTTAAATTAACACAACGCTTTAGATATCATTTAATGCTCACATACAATAGATTTGTTGTGTCACTATACTTGCTAGAGGGTGACGTCATCTTTCTTCTAGGTTAGTTTGCTAGACAATGAGGTGGACGTTTTGCAAAATAGGCCAAGGAAATTTATCTACACATCAAAGTCTATCTTTTGATGACCTAGCCGCAACTTTCTATAGCAGCCACAAGCTTAAACCAGACATGACGTCATCATCAAATTAGGGTTAGTAAAACGCTAGGGTTAGTTAGGGTTTCAAATTTAAGAAGTTTGAAAAGGTCGTTTTAACACAATAGACTCAATGTTGGATAATTAGACTAGTGCCTTAGGGTATAATGGAGTCAAGGAGCAAGGCTAAAGTCTCGGGAGAATCTAAATTTAAGAACAAGAGGATTAGGCTTTCTAGTGCTGCAATGGCAGGGCCACAAAGTCAAAACCCTAAGGGGAGGAGGCTTATTCCGATGTTGCTTAAGCAAGGCCTCATGCTCCTCCCTCTTTCCTTAAAAATTCTTGGCAAAAACGGCTAGCTTCAAAACATAAATCTAGGGCTGAAAAGTGTTGCAAAGACAAGGCCTTTCAAACCCTAAAGGTCAAAACCCTAGGTGTAAACTCAATTAGGCCTAGGACGTCTTCCTTCTTCAATTTATGTTTCAAAACTAACTCAGAAAAAGGGGAACTAGTGTAGCAACGACTAGGCTATATTCTCCTTAATCAATGGCTAAACAAGTCTTCTATCATGGGGACATGAAGCAAGGACCTACTTGTGTGCTTGCTACCTAGGGTTTCAATGATTAAGCAAAATAATAACAATGTAACCATAAAAGTAAGAGATTTGACCTACAACCATTCGATTAAGAAGTTTTGCATGAGAAATACACTAACAAATCAATGAAGAGCTTATCAAACCCTAGTTGTAAACCTTCCAATGATAGAAAACACCATAAACATGCCAAGAATGATTCTCCACAAGAGTAGCGCCTCAACTCCAAGAGCAAATACCAAGACAAAAGACTAAAAATGATCCTCTCACAAGAGAGTGAGTTGTGTTATGTTTAAAATGAGGTCCAATGTCCTCTATTTATACCAATCTTATGACCTTTAATTACAAAAATAGGTCATTAAAACAACCGACAAGGATGACTAACAATATTATTGTTTTTCACATTAAATGCTAAAAATGTCATAATTATGAGCTAAAAGGGAGATGTCAGGCCCCGCTGAGGGAGACGTTGGCCCTTTTTGGGCAAGATCAGCATCCAAGAAGCAAAACGTTGGCCCCTCTGGGGCTCCTGCAAGCTGCCACACGTGCCAAATGACCCAGCACACTTCCACACGCTCCAGAAAACGTCCAGCTGCCTAAGGTGATGTCCTGTCCATCGAAAGCAATCGTCCCATCTGCAGTGGGTGATCCCCCCGAGGCTGGGCTCTGCCATGGTGTCCTGATGGAACGTCCTTCTGTCCTCTTCATGCAATGGCTCGTCACGATGTTGTCTTGCCTCTGCCATCCCAGCAACCATCTGATGGGATCTTCAGCCCCATGGAGGTCCGAACTAATCATATCCCCATGTGTACCGGTCCACTGGTACCTGTCCGCTGGGTATGGTCCTGCACATCAAAGACTACGCCCTCCATGGGCTCATCAGTCCTCGGGATCATAGCAATGCAAATCATATTTCATCATTAAAGTTATCAAATACATGCATGAAATTCCTAACATATCATCTAAGAGCTCAAAGACATTACACAGATCTACTATACAAAGCTGAAGAAACCGACAGAATAACTTATTGGGCTAATACTCACAAGATAAGGAAAGTTTCCTCAGAAAATCATTCAAGCTATGTTTTTATGATGTGATGTGGTTTAGGGATGTCTAGTCACAGTAAGACCAAGGGTAGGTGTTGTCTGTGGGTGCCTTTGTAGGAGGCGAGCTGTACCCGTCATGGATGCATTTTTTCCAAGCCCTTTATTGCCTTTATTTTTCTTTTATTGCTTTTCTCTCTTTTTTACTTCAAGGTCTGACTAGAGGACACTGCCTTGGCTTGGTGACTAGAGCTGACAGTGTTACCCATTGGTATCTTCGCAGAGATGATAAGGCTGGCTCGTGATGAGACCCCCCTTCCCTTGGCCATGCAACCAAAGGACACTGCCCTGGCGTGGTGACCAGATGATGGCAATGTCATACTGCTGGATACCTATGAACATAATGGGCCGGCTCGTGATGAGACCTCCCATCCTCTTGGTTAGGTCTTGTTTTATTATTTTTCTTAGGGTCCCTTTATTTTCTTATCGAGAGGCCTTTTATTGCCTTCTCGGGGATCCCCTGGGCGAAGCATCTCTAGGTTCCATTTCTTATGGCTTTTATCTGTTACCAGTTGCTTTTACCCCCTGGGCCTTTAGCTCCTTCTTCCCACAAGACAAAGTGTAACCCTCAAAAGGTCATCCTAATGGCCAGACTAGGGGAATGGGATAGATGTGCGGGAGATAGGATGAAAAATGATGAACGATGGCTCTGCAAATCCCCCTTGGTGGCTAACCAAAACCCATGAATACAAGCTTGCTAAGTCACCCCATCAATCACCCCAACAATGGTCAAGTGTATTAGTGTAAGATCCAAGCAGTCATCAGAAATGAAAGGAACCTAATGCATATATAAGAAGGTTATAATGATCAAACATGACACATACCATGATACCTTGGACCAATTACCTCAGGGAGCAAGAGTTCTCTCCGATGCAAGTCCAAGCTGATGGTGATGGAAACTGTTGCTGCTGACAGGACAAATGTGGCGAAGAAGAAGAAGGATGGGCTCTTCAGGGCCATGCTCAGGTTAATTCTGGTCTCGGTACTCCATGTCTAGGACCTGTGGGCCTCGAGACATGATCTCCTAGTTATCCCTAGATATCGGGGATAACAGGTTTAAACTCAATTGGAGGTGAATTTTAAGGAGTTGATGCATGGCAATTGAAGGGGTGATTATACGGAGGAATATACAGCTAAATTGAAGCCCAATTATGCGACTCCCTTATCTCAATTAATTTATTTATTGTATGCTCAAGTCTTGGGAAAATGTGCCCTATGGTATGTGAATGGCACATCGCTCTGTAGATTTGCCACATGTCGATCTCCGAGGGTGCCACTTGGCACTGCATTGACGATGACTATACCTTCTAAATATAGACATTTCTAAAAATAGAATCCAGTTCCTAAATTTTAGGACACTGTCCACATCACCCAGGATGATTGGGAGAACTTTGCCACATGTCACTGTTTAAAAATAGACAGTAATAAAAATAGAAAGTCATCCGAATGCCCTTGACTTTATACTCATTGATCTTGTCTTTCCACAAGGGATCTGAATATGTGATCAGAACTGACATGCAAGCCCAGGTGCTCAACTTGCTAAAAATAGTAAGTTCGTGCACATTGCTCGAAAAAGTGTCATCGAGCCTAGAATCATGCAAGGAATTATACTGTATCCTTAGAATTGCTCCAAATTGTCAAGAGACACACTCAAACCTTGTCTCCTAAAAAATAGCAACCCTTGTTGTATGTAGACATCTCTCTCAAAATGTATGGAAACCAAGTCAATTCTAACTCTGAATCAAACAATCATGTATTGATCATATTCTTGTCTCTAATGGGAACCAGCCTCTGCTAACCACAAGTTCTAAACTCTGGGAGAATCTCAGAATGCCAGCCAAAATAGTGCATGCTAGCTCTTAATCCTCAAGATTTTCAAGGGTGAAAATTTAGGGGTTAACACTCGGTCGCACAAAGAGCCATAGACTTGCTCAAGTTAAATTGTTTTGCAACCTGCCTACCAAAAGACAAATAATTGGTAGAAGGGGATGTAAGTATGTATACTTTTCCATCCTTGTGTTGTTAATAGGTCTTATGGAAACCACCCCATGAACCGCTAGTTTGATGATTAATGCAAATCCCTCCACAAGAAGATACAACTCTCCCTCACTCATGACCCATCTTCGTCCCCCCCGCCTTTGTAAAACATACCGTCAACTCCTTCGCCATAAAAATTGATTGTTTCCCTCCTGAAGGAGATGGAAACTTTGTCAGGCCCTCCACCACTCCTCGAAAGCCTTCTGGCGTACCCTTTTCCCCAGACATGAAGCCACCCCACTTGACCTTGACCCTAGTCCTTGTTCTCCCATACCACCTCCTTTTATGACATTCCTAGACAACCTCCTACCCGCATCTCCTCCTCCCCCTCCTCATGCCACCTCTTTTCCAAGCAGGACATTAGGAGAGCAACTAGAGCTATGAGTACCAACAGAGCAGCATATGAGGAAGGACTTTAGGTCTAGTTCCTTAAGCATGGCCTCTGGTCTCTTGAGTCTTATATTGTTGATTTATTTAACTAGGTGGTATGTTCAGGCTTCCCCCCCTCTTGGACATGACACATTATACATCCAATCCATATATTAGGGAGCAGTTTTGATCCAAATAATTACCAGACATCATGGTGGGTCACACATTCTCTAAGCTTTATGCCACAATCTTACACCACTATCTCTCTGAGGAGATGGAGAGGCGTCATCTCAGGGCTAGAGGGCAAGCTGATTTCTGCCCAAACTACCAAACAATTGATTACATCTTCACACTTCGAGCCATTATTGAGGAGGCCCATTATCGCTCTTCGAAGGTCTACACTTGCTTTGTATACTTTTGGAAAGCGTTCGACATTGTTTCGAGGGATGCATTATTTCAGAGGCTTCATTACATTGGTATATCTAAGACCCATCTAGTGGCTATCATGAGGTTGTATGAGTCAGTGTTAGGATGACATAGGATGGCACATGACCTTTCCGACTTCATCCAGAGTACCATTGGGGTAAAACAGGGGTGCCCTCTCTCGTCGACACTCTTTGGGATTTATATTTATGAGCTAGAGTCCTACCTCCATGAGCATATCCAGGAGGGGGATGGTTTCCTTCTACATCAGGTGTTGATCTCCCTTCTTTTATTTTCCGACAACCAGTGTTATTAAAACTGACCCGGTCCAGCAAAACTAGTCGGTCAGACTGACCATATGAGCAAAAACAGTCAGACTGACGATCTGGAACCTTTTTTGGCCGGTTCCATACGGAACCAGTCGATTCCAGATAGTTCTATACAACACCTGTATAGTGCACTTAAAGGGGCAGATTTCAATTTTTTTTAGGGAAAAAAATAAATTTCTACCAATTTCTATACATTATGTAAAGTTTTAGAAACTAGAAGTTGTGTTTTCAATTTAGAAACATCCAAAAGCTCCTCAAAAGAAAAAGAAATGATCAAAACTTGGTCTTAAAGTGAGAAACAGGTTTCAAAACCAATTTTGCAATGGCTGATTGATTGTATCTTCTTGGGTCTCTCTTAGCAGTCCACGTGTGGTTTGTCCCCATCAATTTCACTTCATATTATATTTATCAATTTTTTGATCTTTACATGCACTTCCCCCACATGTAAACTTTAACATTTATTTTCCATGCCTTGTAAGATTTTCTAATACGATTTTCTATATTTCTAGTTCTGACTTCGAACACTGCAAGTAACTTCCAATATTCTCCTTGTGGAGAAGGTTACAAGTTTGGAAAAAAAAATGAGACAGAGATAAACAAGAAGTAATGTGCGTTCAAATGACTTGAATAAGAGAAGACATAAATTATCGTTAAGATTTTACTCTGACATGCACTCTATTTACCTTGATATGTGCATGTGATCAACATAGATGTAAGTATGAATAACATACAATAATATGCCTCCACTCCATTAAGATGGGGACCTCATTACACACATGTAGGACCACCTACAAGGCGGTAGTGGAACACATTTGTTCACCCAATTAACTAGGAATTCCTAATGATTTCTTCTTAATGCACTCATGGCTTAACTCATGGCCCACACAACGAAATAAATACATTTTCACACAATAATAATAATTCTTGCATCAACTATATGTATAATAAACTGAGAGAAAAATCAACTACAAGACAAAATATCACAAAGCAACCAACTCAATGCTGACACTCTTTACAGTAAATGGAGCACCAAATTTGTAGAAGAGAGGCAACATGATAAGATCTTAAGCTGTGATAAATACATTTTCACACAATAATAATAATTCTTGCATCAACTATATGTATAATAAACTGAAAGAAAAATCAACTACAAGACAAAATATCACAAAGCAACCAACTCAATGCTGACACTCTTTATAGTAAATGGAGCACCAAATTTGTAGAAGAGAGGCAACATGATAAGATCTTAAGCTGTGATTTCCATCTAGAAGTTAACTATAAAATCAATCAAACTATAACAGAAACTACAGTATTGCACTCTGTGCTATTTTGGTTATATGCACTCTTCTATATAAATGAGAATCTTTGCATATTGTGTATAAATGGTTTGGATTCATATTGATGCACATGAATATATATGTTTTTTTTCAAAATTTGAATATTTTATGTAGTTTTTGGTTGACCGTTTTTTTTTACGGTTTTTTCTAGTCTAGTCCAGTTTCCGGTTCTGATAAGATTGTCAATGACTTGGTTCTATTGGCCTCCACTCCTTAGGGCCTGCAGAGATAGATCGATGCACTGACCAACTTTTGTGACCTTCGATAGTTGACGATCAACTTGGGTAAAACCAAGGTTTTGATCTTCAATGCATCGAAAAGCTCTCTTACAGACTTACATTTCCACTACAGGGAGGTAGAGATTGAGATCACTACATCATACACTTATCTGGGAGTACAGTTCACGGGGCCCCGTTTCAGTATGCGACAAGCCCTTCTGCCTACGATCAGTAAAGGGAATGGTTACGGTTCCCTAGCCCTCATTGAGAGACAATGCTTCTTGGGTCCGTTTCAGGACATATCATCCAAACTCTACCTCATGGAGGCAATTATCAAACCCATAGTGCTCTATGGCTCTGAGATCTGCGTGTCGAGCTTGTTACAGATAGATTGGCTTATGTTGGAGGGGGTCCAGACCCTACTTCTCAAGCGCATCATCCGTTGCAAGCGGATGGTTCTGCAACCCATTATTCAGGCAGAGTTCGACGTCCACCCATTCTGCCTTTAGGTCATTTTCCATCTGGTATCTTTCCTTCGTAGAGTTAGATATTTCAGTGACTCTACCATCGAGAGAGAGCGGTATCCCTACCTCACTCTTTGCTCCTCAGAGGCTCTTTCTTTTTCTCCCCCCTCAAGCCAAGCACATGGTTGGTTCTCAGAGGCATCTCGACTTCTCCAGTGGATGATCATCTCCCCAAAGCGCCTTCCCCAATTTAGTTTCTCCTTTGATGCATCACGCCATCTCTTGCCAACTAGACAGGTACTGAATCAAGCTACTAGAAAGGATATATACAGACTATACAAACAGGTCACTTGGACCTCGCCTTTGACAAACCTGGGCCCGAAGATGTCCTTCTATCTAGAGCACTTTTTGGAGCTGTGAGATGGCATTGTCATCTGCCCCCCTTATACATGCAAACATTGGATGCACTCACTCAAGATCTCTTTGGGTCAGCTCCGGTTTGGATCACATCGACTTCGGATTGAGACGGACCACCATATACCACGGTTTGATAGGATCTGCCATATGTGCCACTAACATGAGCTGGAGATAGAGACACACTGCATCTTTAGATGCCCTATATATTAGGAGATAAAAGGAAGATACCATTTCCTATATAGGGACTTGTTATCCCCTAGCCTAGGGATAACTAAGGAGATCATGTCTCGAGGCCCACGGGTCCTAGACACGGAGTACCGAGAGCCAGACGACTTGAGCATGGCCCCTCTTTTCTTCAATGCAGTCCACTTATCACCAGCAGTAGTATACATCCCACCAACCTATTCTTGAAGTAGCGATGAGTCTTGTTCCATGAGGTAATGAGTCCGAGTATCATGGTATGTATCACTCTGATTTTTGAAGCACTTGAATATGTTGTATTGAATCCTTCTTCATTTCATGACGTTTGATTGGAAATTATGCGCTTTGCCTCGTTCATACCTGGAAGGGTAACATGGTGCCTTAGTAAGTTGATTTCCCTTTAGGATGGGTTCCTACTGGGTGGGTCTGTGAAAAGTCATTGTCCGTTCCCTCCATGCTTGCCATTTTCCATCTTTATTCCTTTTATCTACCCTATCCTTGTTTGGGCATTGGGATTGGCTACACTAGGAAGGGTTGTACCTTACCTCGTGGGAAGAAGGGGCTAAAGGCCCAGAGGGTAAAAGTAGATGGCAAGAATTAAAATCCAAAGATGAAACCTTCGAGATGCTTTGCCTAGGGATCCTTGAGAAAGCATTGAAAAACTTCTCAGTAAGAAAAGGGGGCCCATAGAATAACATAATCACTCAAGGTATTAGTTGATGGATAGGGGGTCTCATCACCAGTCGACCTATTATGACCATGGGCATGTAGCGATATGACACTACCAACTATGTGGTCATTGTTGAAGAAAAGATATGAAATGATCTTACTCAAGCATTTTCAGATTCTGCTTGGCTAAAGAAAAATAGACGGGAATGTCACCCTATGTTTATAGCCTCAAAATAATATCCTAACTCACAAGTATTGATAACAAGTGCTTAGGCTAGTCTTTTTATAAATAAAAGCTTGCTGGAAAATTCATTATTTATATGATTTTCTGAATATAACAGTTGCTGAAATAAATGTAGAGACAGAAGTAAAGACACCAAGATGATAATCAAGACAGATGAGACATAAAGCAATCCTTTATTTTATTCCAATTCATCAAAGAGTCATTCTCTTTACAAAATTTCGTGAAGAAGTTTTGGACCAAAGACAAACTTAGACGTCCCCGATGAAACATACAAAAGGACCTCTGACAAAAATAAAAAACTGAACTCTAAAAGCTGGATCAGCTTGCCATAGATTGCTGCCCACTTGACTTTGCACAATAGCCTTTGTCAGTCATGAAAACTAATTCACAAACAGACAAGTCTACACAGACTATCAAAGATAGATCAACACCTCTGAAAAACAAGTGTCTGAATGATGTAATTCAGCCTTGAATCTTGCTGTCTACAATAAGACCCTGCTATCATAAAAAAAAAATTAGGCTTATGATCAATTAAGGAATGAATGAAAACCGAACTATCTCAACAGAAACTCAAAGAACAAACCTTAGTATGCTTCTCCTTATATCCTCCCCCTATTCCTCCCTTTCCTTTTGCCTTTAAGAAAATTAGAATTGGTTGAAGTAGTTGAACTACTTCATTAGTTAAGTTAACTAAAAACTCAACCAACTTTTTAGTTAGGGGGGAAAGTAATAAATCATAATAAGGGTTTTAAATAAATAATAACTAGTAGGTGGGACCCCTTGTGACTTCGTTTATCTCTTAACAATCATAACATAACTAGTTAATTAAGCAAAACACCCCTCCTTGTGACTCCCATCATCACATTCATATTTGACAATTTATTTCATTGATATTTGAAATTATTTTTAAAAATATATTACTCATATATCCAAAGAAAACATGCTGTCCAAAACTTTTGAAGCCAACTATCATCAACAATAAATAAAATAAAACTCAAAAAACATATTTTCCACTTTGAGATGCAATATTTCCTTGGTTGTTGTTGTCACCCTTTGATTTCTCTGAATTTGCCTTTGGCTACGCTGAGCCTTTAGGCCTAATCTCGTTGATCACATGAGAACAATCGTCCATCAAATGCATCCGGGAAGACACGGATTTATCAGATCCATTGGAGGGTGAGGAAGGGGCAGCAGTTGCTTTTCCTTTGTCAGGGGCATGGTGGGCTTCGGTTTTCAACCTTTTGCTAGCATGAGAGGACTGAACTGGTGAGTGGACAGGTGCAGCTTGGACAATCTGATTGATAGGCGGGGGAGCAGGTAAGGACAAATTGGGCTAGCAACGATGTTGGGAGACTGCCGGGTCGACAATCTCTTGCCATCTGTCGTTTTCGGGAACCTCGGGTTGCAATGAGACATGAGGGGGCACGGGAATACCGGGGGCTTGTGGAACTTGGAAGGGAGGCCTTTCAGGCCTAGGTTGGACCACTCCTTGCCCAATCCAATTGAAAAATCCAGCCTGAAATAACTGGCCTAACTCTTGTGAGTCAGCATCAAAGTGAATGGAGAATCTAAACCTTCTAGGGCCCCTGTTCCAATTACCTCTTTCTTGGTTACCTCTGCCATGTCTACCTCGGCTGAAAAAACTCATTCCTGCATGCATGATTGATTAGCAAATAATTCTTTTAACAACCATACATGACAACTCCTTAAAAATATGAAATAAATTTTGACTCAACAATATATCAGGCTCATGCAATCCAATCCATACAAATTGCTTAACTATTGTCAATGAGAAGGGGGTGAACAAGGTTCTGGGATATGTGAGGGGTTGTATTGAGCAAAAAAAATGTTAAAATGAGAGGGAAAAGAATCATGGTTACTGCTCAAAGACAACAAACAATCAACTGTAATGTAAACCAAAGAATATATCACTGTGTTCCAACCAAGAACTGCGATTTCAAATTGTTTCAATACAAAATTCTCTTAGTTGTAATTAAATTTTAAGAACACTGAGTGAAAAATGAATGTGGGAAGGCGAGGGGGTTGTAATTAGCGAAAAGTGAAATAATGGTAGGGAAAGGGAGCGGATATTGTTCATAAAATTAATTAAGTAATCCATAAAATCATTCTATATCACTGATCAAATGAACAACTACTGTGTATAATTAAATCAATTCTGTGCATTAACTTGCTCATTGTTCGCAATAAAATCTTTAACACAGTGTCACCAAACAAGGTAATATGCATTCCACAACAACCTGTAGAAGAGTTTTGTTTCTTCTCATTTGTCCATTTAATGTTTTAAAACAATTCCCAAATGAATAAACAGTGACTTAATTCCACTCTGTTCAACACTAAAATATCAACCACTATCCATGAATTATTTCATTCATCAAACCAGACACAAAAATCGTGCCCGATTTTATTCCTCAATTCCATTTAACAATTAAGTTGTAATGATACCATACTCTCACAGAATCTGTGCTCATCTCTGATATCATCTATACATAGTGAACGACCATGCCACAACTATTACGATTGCAATATTCCCATTTGTCAATTTAAAACACACAGTGACAACAACCATAAACTCAGCATAACATGCTGTAGGAAGCCCACACAAACCAATGCATCACGCACGAAGCATCGCTGTGACTTAATCAATATAAATTAATGTTGGGTTAACAATTCAATAATTACAATGTAAGAGACATCGACTGTGTATTCAATCCCATTTCTCCAATCAACCAATTAACCATGCTGAGCTTATCAATTCGATTGTCATAATAACCAATGCAGTGACTAAATACGAAAACCAATGCCACTGTCAACATAATCAACAGGGACGAGCTAGTAATCGAACACTGTCGACAATACACCAACTCATAACAATCAATAGTCTACTCGACAGGACATAACAGTTCCCTCTATAAAAAATCGGGCTTGAGAAATCAAGGGTTCGCTCCATGGACCAACACAGGAAGACTGGAGTCAACCCCCATCGGGTGAGAACCTCCGAGACCAATGGTGCACACACAGGGTATACCACCAATGACTTCGCAGACAGGGTGACAGTTCACGAGATAGGAGAGACTATGAACATAGGATCAAAGGCTTCATTTTGGTCCTATAAGAACACTTAGAACATGTAGGGTATAACCCTCGTGGTTTTCCCAATCAACCGAAGAATGCTGAGATAAACAGAGCCGAGAAATAACAATCAACCTTAAGAAATCCCTTTGGCATAACAACCATCATGACCCACTGCGCAAGCATAAGTAACATGAATGAACCAATACCCAAGTGAAACAATATGCAGTGACACAAGGTGTTTCAAACCCAGCAACCCCATAACAACAAAACGACTGGGTATGGTGATAAGAATGCGTGGAGACAACCAACCAATCTAGACCGAATGAAACCCTTTAACCAAGACCAATAAGGATGACAGAGGGCCTTCATTTCTTCTAACACTCAGAATGATCGATGAAACTGTGATTTCAAACATTATTGCAATGAAAACCACACCAACCATTCATTCCAAAAAAATATCACAATTTTACACAGTTGCCAGTCTTAAGAAAAGCACAGACCCATACATCACCGAGCCAATATCTACTTCATAACCAGAGCGGGTTCATGGATAGCGAAAATACATACCTGTAACCAAGAAACCCTTAAAAATGCGAGCTTGGCCGAGCAGTTCTTCCTCTGCTTGAAAATCAGAGCTTAACCACAACGAACATAATTGAACAATAGCCAAGCCAGGGTGACGGCCAGTGGGAGGGGTATGGAGTGACGTGCAGTAAATACACGTCGCCTCCATCCTCCAGTCATTCAATTCCTTAGTACACGCCAACCCACTATTCCATTAATTCATTCAATTAAACCATGCATCGAAACCAACATCCACTATTTGCCAAAAGCGCCACCCTATGTCACATTAACCACTGCCAACCATACTATAGCGCATATCACATGTGTTTCCATATAACTCATAAAATCGTATAGCCACTAACCCCGTTAGCTAGGACTAACAACCATCCTTTTAATTCAAATGCATATAGTGTAGCATATTAGTATAGTATAGTTTCTTCCTTTGTATTTTGTTTATATTGCTTTTTATCTCTTTTCAACTGCTCTTATGTGTTGTTACTAACATGTCTCTTGTGCAGGTGTCACACTAATGAATCCAGGAACATATAGCAAGGGTAACAATGGATAATCATAGGTCATCGTAACATGAAATTAGAACTTAAGAGCAACAAAAAAAACACATACATGGCTTATCCATCATTCATTTGTCACAATTATAACCAACACATAATAGGCCTTATCCATTGCCAATAAAACCAAGATTTCATCAATCATGTAGAACCCTGTAAGCAGTGTCGAACAACAGCATAGACATGAAATAAGAACCAGATATAATCTCCCAATCTACAAGGGGGTCCCACCTACTAGTATTATATATCTTGTTAGCTTATAATAATAGGTTTTAGCAATACTTTGCAGGCAAAATCCTTGTTGTGATTTTAATCGTCAACAGTCACCAAGCTAGGGTAGTGGCTCTTGGTGGCATAGCCAAGAGAAAGGGGGTCTCATAATGAGCTAACCTTTTCATCTTCGTGAAATGTTTGTGGATAACACTATCACCCCTGGTCATCAAGCCAAGACAGTGGCCTTCAACTATTCCCTTGAAGCATAAGAGAAAAAAGATCAAAAGAAATAAAGCTAAGAATAAAAGGCAATGAATGGGCTAGGAAACAATTGCATTTATGACAAGGTGCAACTCGCCCTCTACAAAGACACCCACATGTAAGACTTTACATTTCCTTGTTATTACATGCACCCCATGCCCAAACATCTACCCATGCCACCTCATACACTTACATGCCCTGGATTAGACTCCACCTTGGAAATATCCCAAACTTAAGAGAGGTTAGCCTAATAGGACACCCTGAGACCTTCTCCAAACTTAACTTGTCAAATTGCATAACGTCTTTGAGCATTTGTCCGGGTTAAGGGGGGTTTGATGCACATGTTTGGGTAATTTAATTATTGGATGTGATTTACATGCTATGATCGTCATGACTTATGAATCCCTGGAGGGTGTACTTGTTATTACTGCAGGACCTTGCTTGGTGGACAAGTACCTACACGAGGGGATGATTAGCTCAGACCTTCATGGGGGCTTAAATCCCACAAATGGATGTTGCAACCCCAGCCAGAGGTAAGAAAAAATTGAAGACTTGCACTGGGAAAAGGAAGGACATTGCCTTTGGAGGCACCCTGGCAGACCTAGACCCAGGGGACCTTGCCCTTCCCGCATGGACGTTAGCCCTCGAGGGCCTTGGACGTCACCATCTTGACCCTAGACGTCATCCAAAACTAGGGTTTCATTTTTGGAGGCATTTATGAGCCTGGTGGCACGCGTGGGCATCATTAGGGGCCTCTGGAGGCCAAGTGCCCCACTTTTCTAGCTCAACATTTCACTTATGGGCTTCAACGTCACCTAGAAGGCATGACGTCACCCTTGGAGGTGTCTTTAGATGCAAATTTATTTAATTATGTCAAAATTGAAGTTCTATTGTAATTTGCCCAGGTCGGCCTTGTTTTGACCTAAAAATTAATTAAAGGTCAAAATTTTGTATAAATAAACATGAAGTACTCTCATTTTAGACATCACAACTTGTCCTTGGAGACAAGAGGTCTGAAATTTGTGCCCTATTAAGGTTATTGGCTGAAATTGTGAGGTGCCACTCTTGTTTAAGGCTGATTTTTGCAACTTGGATCAATTTTGGAAGTTCTATGGTGATCTTGCATGGTAGTCTCATGATTATTCTTGGTGCAAGTAAGTGAAATCTTCATTTTTTCATCTATTGAATGGTTTATTGTATGGTTTTATTTGCTCATACAAGATTATGAAATTGCATGGTGTATTTAATGCTTGAAGTAAGAAACATAAGTTGCTACTTTCTTACTTTTTATTTGCCAAGCTTTTTGTTGAATTGATCTAGTAACTAGTGAAACCCTAGAGCCCTAAATTGCTAGCACTCTAAGGGTTTGGACTTAATTATTGTTGCATAAGTTTTACTCCATAAGAAGGCTAAAAAGAGCAAGTTGCTAGGGCCTAGAATTGCCTACACCCTAGCATCTTGTCTCTTGAGGTCAAAGCCTAGGAGGATTTAAGTTACTACTTCTCCTATGCTTTTTCCTTCTTAGAATTTTGTGCATCATCATCATTAATTTGCATCCTTAGAAGAAGCCGTCCTCCTTGACTCCATTACCCTTGAAGGCACTAGTCCTCTTCTCTTACTTCTTGACAAGACTCAACTCAAACTTCTTCACTTCATACTCAAACTCTTTCGCTCCATACTCTACTAATTTGCTAACCTAGTCTAGAAATACTAATAGCTAATTTGTTGCTGTCATAATCATTGCTACAACTATCATTTTGCAGCTTATATTAGCCTACTAACCATCTAAGTCATCCCAGAATTTGTATAAGGCAAGGTACTGTCAATAAGTGTTAAAGTGTATGTTTAATTGCCTTTTTAGAGTGCAAATTCTGATGCTATTACCGCTGTCATAGCTGTTGTTACAACCATTGTTGCAGCCCTTAACATCCCTAAAAGCATCCATAAAACCATTGGGCATTTGTACTGAGCAAACTATAATCATTGGATATTGAAGTAGTGTTTTATTGCTTTATTATAGTACTTTTCTGAAGTGGTTTCATTGCTGTCATCGTCATTAATTAATGTTGTTATAAATGTTTGGACAGCCATTTAAGTCATTCATTGACTTGTATTTATCTTGAAAAGTGTGAGTGACAAACCATTATCAAGTTTGCAAGACTATTGAATCTCTTCCTTGTCATTATAACTTGCACCTTTCAAGATACATTCGCTGCTACTATGATCTCACTTTCATCGTATAGTAACTTGTTCAGGAAGCACATAATTTGTTTAAGAAGTCATTGGTTATAACTGTTGCTACTAACGTTTGATGTTTCATTGGTAAAGGGAAGGTACAAACCCATTTTCATTTTTCCTTGTCCCTTTCAACTTCACCAAAGTGACTTCTTTTTTTGAGTGACCTAGAGAGAGGGGTGGGTTTTCACCATATCTTTTTTCTCTTCATCAACCAACTAGGTCCTGGGACGTCTCCCTTGGAGTGAGGTTTTCCTCCTAAAGAGAAAGAGGTACCCTATTGGGGTGATAGTGATAGGGTTATCTTCGTGTTACATCAATCTAGGCCTACTTGCCTTTAGTTTTGGGCAAGTATAGATTGTGCGATAACAGGACCGAGGGGGCTCACTCTCTACTTTCTTTCGATAACAAGAGCAAAGATTCCTAGCCCTCTTCATCAGGGAGATATTCTACCATAGATCTCAGTTTTTGCACGCCACGCCCTACCTTGTGATGACCAGGAAGATCACCTCATACTTTCTTGTTGACCCATCAGATTGGAGCAATAAGCAACGGGCTGAGTCCCAGAGTGCACTAGATAGTAGATTCGTGAGACCTTGTGCCTATCCTCAGCCTCTCCCTCGAGGAGACAAATCATCATCATCAAGACCAATTCAGAGGTGTAGTACAGTACATCAGTCCATACATCCTCAGAGAGTTAGAGGGATTAGCTCCACGTAGATCCAGAGCAGAGCGCCTCTTGTCTATCAGACCACTCTCAGATTCAGATGAGCTACCAAAGTTCTATCTAGAGTTTCTTTCTTTCGGTCTCGGATGCTAGGACTATCCCTTGCTTCTACATCCCCCCAAGATCATACAGTCGGATCCACCGATAGTCCCTGAGAACTACGACAGTGAGCCAGTACCCATTTCGCCCCCCTCGCCCTTGGCTATTCGATCCGGGAGACCTTGACAGCCTTGTTGACCGCCTCTCCAACTAGGGGGTCAACTCCATGTGCCATGAAGAGATGCATCATCAGATGCTCATTTTTCGAAGATTTTGGTTCTACAAGGCATTTTTGGCCCCAACACTTCTTCTTGTAATTGGAATTTCTGCACCCCTGCATGGGTCAATAATGTAATAGGTCTGCATGAGTCATAATTAGGTCAGTCACCTTGGGATCAGTTCATTGGGAGAGTTCCTTTCACCGAGGGTTTTTTATCCTCAGGTTATCAATTGGGCTTTTCATCCTTATTGATTTCCCTTGAGTTTTTCCCTCACACTTGCAATAATTCCTCCAAAGTGTTGTATGATGTTCTAATGGGATTATCTTCTGGTAGCTATTGTTTAGGAATGATGTAAATGACCATGCAAGACATCTTAGAAAGTTTCGCAGAATTCCCTTGAGTATAGATTAGTTTTTTTAATTAATTAATTTTTTATTAAATTTCCCTAAGTTTGGAGGTTTAATTAATTAATTAATTATTTATTTTTGAGCAAAAATTGTAACAACTAGGTCCTTGGACTTTTGATAGGGGTATTTGTGCTCAAAAGAAATGGAATGAGCCCCCCTACATCCTTGGACCAAGTTTCAGCTCAGTCGAACAACTTTTGCTATGGGTTTGTCCACATGGAGTGTCAGTCGGTCAAAAACATCAATTTTAATTGCTAAGTCTTGACATAGCAAAAATATAAAATTGTAATAATGAGTTAAAAGGATGATGTAAAGGTGGATAAAAATTAGAGAGAGGTTTCCTAAGCCATTCCTACCCACCCAACTTGTTCTAACCTTTTCCTAACCTCTCACCCACCTCACTCACTCAACCCTCACGCCCCCTAGGGGATTTACGCCCCCCCTTGGTGATGAGATGTTGTGTCTTGTTTCTAGAAGGGGTGGTGGACCCCTCTCCCTTGTGGTTTACCTTCCTCTACCCTCCACGTCACCCTCTAGCTCACCCCCACTCCCTTTTCCCTCATTTATTACCTCCCTTTCTTATCCTCAACCCCAAGAGGTGTGCCCTCCTTGAGGAGTTACGCCCCCCCTTTTGGGAAAATTCTAGAAAAAATATTTTTAAATATTTTGGGGCCCCCTCTCTCACTTGGCACACTTCCCTAGCCTCCCACTACCCTCTTTGCTTGATCCCAACACTCCCACACCCATCCACCTCATGGATCCATGATCCAAACCCTAGATGGTGCACCCTACCCTTGGGATTCTAGCTTATGCTTGGTGGTGGACACTTGGCCTTGATCCAAGAGGGGTAAGTTTGCCTCTCCAAGTATAAATAGAACCCCTCTCACCCTCATTTCTTTACCATATCTTGAGCTATTGTTATGTTACTTGATTTTCCACTCTCTCTCTCTCTCTCTCTCTCTCTTGTCCATCTTCCATTCTTTGGCTCTTAGGGTTTTGGAGCAAGTATTTCTCCAAGATCCATTTTTGACTAATAAAGGAGAAACTTTGGAGGATTATTGGAAGAGCAACAAGTATTTTTGTTCTTGCTACACATGAGGTAATGTTGTTTTGATTTGGCATGATATTTGCATAGATTAGATCTTGGGTAGATCTAACAACGAGTATTCTTGTAGATCTATATATGTGGGTTTGCTATATAGGGTGCAAGTATTTCATCTTATTAGCATATCCAATCATATTATCTTTGTATGCATAGATCTTGTCAAGTTTTTGCAGGTTTGGCCTCAAGGGTTTTATTGGGAATGCCTCAAGGAAGAGTCCTCCCTTAAAGCACACATAAACTCCTCTTTTCTCTATCTTTTACTCATTCTTTCATTGTTGTTCATCCATATATATTTCAACTAGCCTAACATAGTGGATTGGTCACTTTAAATCATATTTTATCATAGTTTTTCAAGGAGAAAAATTTCAGCCCTAAAAACAGAAATTTTTCTTGACATTGTTGGTTGTGTGTATATTTTTCAGCAAGCATAGCTTGCTGGTCTTTTGCAGGTTTGCAGCAGGTTGAGGGGGTTAAGTTGCCCTAAAATAGCCACACAACACTCCAAGACCCTTCTTTCAAAGTGGGTAACAATTCTCAACTCTTCCTTTGTCCTTTCTAGCTTCTTGTACATAGATCTGGTCATTTTGCTGATTTTTAGTAGCTCAAGAGCTTGGGAGAGGGATTGGTACGGCCTCCTCTCATGTGTGAGCCTAGATATAGGTTCATTTTCAAGTTTTTCACTTTCTAAAGTATTTTCCAAGCTAGGACGTGGGGTTAGTGAGCCTTTGGCTTGCTTGCTTTCCTCACACACTCATTGGCACAACAATGGTTGGCTTGCTTCCATCTTGTGCCATTGGGTGATTTGTTTTGCTTTCCCTTTCCTTTTCCAAGCTTTTCTAAGTTTAATAATTTCCTACACCTTGGGAGAGAAACCCCCAAAATCGTAAGGCTAGGATTAGTAATGTGTTATTGATCTCTTATGCATTAATGGTTTAAAATCTTCTAGATCTAGATCTATCACACTCTAATCCTTAGCTTAAGCCCTTGGGGCATAATCAACTTACTTAGATCTATTTTGCCTGTGATAAGCTCTTTCAAGATCTTTTGTTTGGCATGCTAAATGGTTAATGCTTAGATGGTTTAGCAAGTGATTTGCTTTTCATGTTATAACATCTTGAGGTCACTTGCCACCATACTTAAGCTAATAACTGTTGGATAAGTTGATAGTGTAGGCATACAACTAAAGTTTTTTCAAGCTTCTTTTCACACTTAATGCTTTGATCTTAACAAACATAAGATAAGTGGTGATAAGCTTGAGCTTTCTTTTTTCTCTTTTGGCAACTTGTCCTTGCCCTTGTGCTTTAGTTTTTTTTCATAACAAGTTACTCATGTTAATGATCTAATGCATGGTGATAAACTAAATCGTTATTGAAGTCCCTCTTAATGCTTTAAATGTGTTAATGATCTTTGTTATCCCTGATTTCTAGGGATAACTAGGAGATCATGTCTCAAGGCCCACAGGTCCTAGACATAGAGTACCGAGAGCAGGATTGACTTGAGTATGGCCCTGGAGGGCCCATCCTTCTTTTCTTTCGTCAGATTTGTCTTGCCAGTAGCAGCAATATCCATCACCATCGGCCTGGTCTTGTATCGGAGAAAGCTCTTGCTCCATGAGGTAATTGGTCCAGGTATCATGGTATGTGTCACTTTTGATCATTATAACCTTTAGATATATGCAGCTTACTCCTTTTATTTCTAACAACTGCTTGGATCTTACATTGACCCACTTGACCATTGTTGAGGGGATTGACAGGGTGTCCTAGCAAGCCTGTACCTATAGGTTTTGGTTTGCCACCGGGGGTATTTCTGAAGAGCCATCGTCTGCTCCCATCATATCATCACTTTTTCATCTTATCTCCCGCTCATCTTTCCCATTCCCCTAGTCTGGGCATGAGGATGATCTGCTTGTAGGGTTGCACCTAGGGATGATTTTAAGGATGGAAATTTATTTTTAAATGTAGAAACCTTGGCGAATCTTACTAATCCTTCATATGTTAACTATAAATGTTTGGCAATATTTTTGTAAAAATATTCAAATTTCTAACGATTTTATATAGTTTGTATAAACTTTTGGCTATTTTTAAGGTAAAATAATTTTATCCTATAGAATTTGGGCGAATCATTTTTAGAATAGAGAATCTTTTTTGGGGAAAAACCATGGCAAATTAGCCCATGAGCGAAATTTAGCCCCTAAAATCATCCCTAGTTGCACCTTATCTTGTGGGAAGAAGGCGCTAAAGGCCCAGAAGGTAAAAGCAGCTGGTAAAAGGTAAAAGCCATAAAAATAAAACCTAGAGATGCCTCGCCCAGGGATCCCCGAGAAGGCAATAAAAATCCTCTTAGCAAGAAACAAGAGGGACCCTAAGAAAAATAACTAAACAAGACCTAGCCAAGAGGATAGGGGGTTTCATCACGAGCCAGCCTATTATGTTCATGGGTACCTAACAGCATGACATTGCCACTATTTGGTTACCACGCCAGGGCAGTGACCTTTGGTTGCATGGCCAAGGGAAAGGGGGTCTCATCACGAGCCAGCCTTATCATCTCTGTGAAAGTGCTTGTGGGTAACACTGTCAGCCTTGATCACCACACCAAGGCAGTGTCCTCTAGTTAGTCCTTGAAATAAAAAAGAGAAAAACAAATAAAGAAAAGAAAGAATAAAGGCAATAAAGGGCTTGGAAAAAATTGCATCCATGACGGGTACAGCTCGCCTTCTACGAAGGCACCCACAGGTAATATCATGCATCCCTATCTTTCACTCTACTCGTATGTCTGGACATCCCTTATCCACATCACCTCGTTCTACATGGTTTGGGTGATACCCCTTGGAGACTTTCCTTTTCTTATGAATACTAGCCCAATAGGGTGTCTTGTCCTTTCTTTCAGCCTTGTATTTTAGGTCTTTGTAATATCTTTGAGCTATTGGATGATATATCAGGGTTTTTATTCATATGTCTGATAATATTAATGATGAGATGTGATTAACATTGCTATGATCCTTGTGACTAATGAGCCCATGGAGGGCGAAGTTTTTGATGTGCAGGACCATGCCCGACGGACAGGTACCACATGGACCGGTACACATGGGGAGATGATTAGTTCGGACCTCCATGGGGCTGAAGAGCCCATCAGATGGTTGCTGAGACCCCATCAGGGGCAGAGACAGGACAGTGCTTGGTTGAGCTTTTGCACCTGAGAAGAAGAAGGATGTTCCATCAGGGACACTTTGGTTGAGCCGGACTTAGGGGGATTGACCCACTTGCAGTGGAACGTTGGCTCCAGATGACGCATGGCGTCACCAGGAGGCTTGTGACGTCATCATGGCAGATGGACAGGGTTGTTGGCACGTGTGGCAGCTTGGGAGAGCCCAATAAGGGCTAACATCTGGCTTCTGAATGTTGCACTGGCCCCAAAAGGGCCTAACGTCTCCCTCAGGAGGGCTTGACATCTTATCTTTTTCTCATTTAGGGTTTTAAAAGAACATTTAATGTAAAAACAATATGATTTTTGTTTAAAGCCTTGTCGGCTAATTTGATGACCTAAAATTTAATTAAAGGTCATGATACAGTATATATTGAGGAGTTTTTCCCTCATTTTAAAAAAAACACAGAACTCACTCTCTTGTGAGATCTGATTTTTTGCGCCCTAGTTGGGGTATTTCATCTTTTAAGTGAGACGCACTTGTTGAAGGAAGGATTTTCTTGGCGTATTTGGCATTTCTCTTGAAGGAAGGTTTACAACTAGGGTTTGCATTGCTATTTCTTCATGATATGTAAGTGTATTTTCTGCAAAACTTCTTAATTGAATGGTTGTAGGCTTGTATTCTTGCATTTATTATAAATTTGCTGATTTAAAACCCTAGGTGACAAGCACACAAGTAGG